>JAUTDX010001582.1:0-60416 GCA_030844895.1 Ambrosia x helenae
CAACTAAGTGTGAGCACCCTTCATTTTATTTTTCCTCATCCTCTCTGGTCCTACACTCATTAATAAACCTGCAATTTTTTTTCTTAAACCATTTCATTTTCTTCTTTAATTCCTTAACCTCTCTCAACATTTCTTTACGTTTTGTTTTAGATAAACTACCCTTCACTTTGATTAATACTTGATTAACAATTTTCGGACTCAAACATACAAAAATCCATCGAATAAGGACATCACAATAAGAAAACTTGGATTGCCAGAGGGTCAATGTGCCCCAAGAAATTGGGCCCGGGCCGGGAGTCCTCCCTGCACCCCTAAGGGCCGGCCCTGCTGTCCAAGTCCCCCAAATAAGAAATGATGACAATGTTTATAATCCTAAAAGATTAACTTTTTACTACTCGCCCTCAAGTTGAGTAGTGGGATTCCCGATGGTCAAATTGTGTAGGCAATTGTTGTGAAGTCTCCCGTTGACAGATTTGGTAAGAATGTCTGCTAGTTGATCCTTTGAGAGTGAACTGAAGTTCTATGTCTTGTTTTTCATTTTTCTTTGATAATAATAACAATAATAATAATAATAATAGTAATAATAATAATAATAATAATAACTGATAGATTTGTGAGACCTAATATGATACTGAGAGAGTTGAGGTCGACGTGATTGTCAGTGTGTTCGGGTTTCTCTTTAAGGTATGCAGTTATGATGGTTTATGTGTTCTTAAGTTATGAACACGTTGAGAGAGATGAGAGTAATGGGGACGGCTAGATTAGTGGTTATGGTGTTATGATTGTGTCAACCCTAATCTCATAATAAGCTCTCTATATTTATACAAACCCAGGGGACACTCTAGTAATACCATCTAATGATAAGTCCGTCCATCAAAGACATATCTGTTATTGGGCTTAGGATAATACTAATAATTGATCATCATTATATAAATGATTATAATGGCTATCGGTAATATACAAACGTTGCGTATATTTATTCCAACAGAGGCCTTAAAAGAAGAAAACTAGAGACATGAAAGAATCAAGGGTCAAACAGAAGACATTATTGACGGGGATGGGGGACTAAAATGTTGTTTTGATCGGATCTGGGTCCCGAATACTGTGGGGTCAAGGAACTTTTGTTAGATGAAGCCACAAGTCTCGCTATTCTGTTCACTCCTGGGCTACGAAAATGTATCTGGACATAAAAGGGATTATTGGTGGCCCGATATGAAATGGGACATCGCCAAATATGTGGAAGGGTGCGTTACTTGTATGCAAGTGAAAGCCAAGCACCATAAAACCGTATGGGAAACTCCAACCCCTGGAAATATTGGTGTGGAAATGGGAACATATCACTATGGACCTGCTAACTAAACTACCCAAAACGGCCCGTGGATTCAATGCAATTTGGGTCGTGGTTGACCGATTGACAAAGAGTGCTTACTTCACCCCAATCTGTGAGACCTACACATCCGAGAGGATGGTCGATGTTTTCTTGAAAAAAACTAGTTTCCCGACACGGGGTACCGATGTCAATCATATCAGACCGAGATCCCCAGTTCAATTCGCGCTATTGGCGTGATTTCCATGCGTAGTTGGGTGCTAAAGTACTGTTTAGCACCACCATTCACCCACAGACCGATGGTCATAGTGAAAGGACGATTCAGACAATGGAAGACATTCTTCGAGCATGCATCATTGAGTTTGAGGCAACTGGGATACTCACATACCGCTGGTTGAGTTCGCATATAATAATAGCTATCATGCTAGCATCAATATGCCCCGTTCGAAGTGTTATACGGACGAAAATGCCGTATGCCTGTATGGTGGGGCGAAGTGGGACCATGCGAGTTGGCCCAAAGTGAGATAGTAAATTAAGCAACCAATGAAAAGATTGATATTGTTTGTGCGCATTTGAAGTCCGCCCAGGATAGACAGAAATCCTATGCCAACAAGATGTAACACCCAAAAATCTGAATTTAAAATAAATATTATTGACCGCTAAGAACACGGGTTTAAATGGTTGTGCACTAATAACAAAAGACTTATCTAGGATTAGGATGGTGGTCAATTAGACATTTAGTAAAACATTGAGGACTAGAAGTGTCATGTGTGCAAAACATGAGTTAATTTTTAATAATAACAAAACATGGTGGAGGGGATCAGTGTTTGATCGTCCCACACACCACCAAACACACACAAAACACACACAAAACACACACTTACTCTCTAAACACTTAATTCTTCAAAATCAAAGGGGCAAAGCAAGACAAATCTACTGCATGTTTATATAAAACGAATTACCATCAAAATCTGAACAAGAGGTATGTTAAATCTTTTGATTTGGTGATGATTCATAAAAAGTAGGTTTTTGATGATAATTCCCATTAGTGGGAAAATCATTGATTGATGAAATTAACTAGCTTCTATGAGTATAGGATTATCAAATATCTAGCCTCAAGCTTTAATTGTTAGTATTGGGGCTCAAATTATAATAATTATAGTGTGAAAAGGGTTGGTTTCGACTCCATGGTGAAAAACCCCAAAACTTTGATGAAAATTTGGTTATTATGCTTGTTAATGAACTTATGTTGCTCAATTATGGTCAATAACATGAGGTTGAGTCATATGCTTGATAAAGGTGGTCTTGTAAACTAAATTGAACTTGTGAAGTTACTAGTCAAATTTATGCCCACCAAATGTTTGATAATTTGCTTAAATGAACTGAAAATGACAAGTTGTTAGGTGGAAATCACATTTAATAACTTGGATTCTTGTATTGAACATATCGTGGAGTGAGGATAGTAAGTTCTAACGATAATGTGGTTTGCTTGATTAGGCGAATCAAGTGGAGCCAAGGAAATCAAGAGCTAGACAGATACGTTGTCCTTATGAATCCGTTTGGTTAATTATCATTATTGTTATCATTGTATTGTGATGGGGAAACTTGACTTGGAAACAAGGATAAAATTAAAAGACTAGAGTTCATAAGATGAATTTAGCTATTGTAGTTAAATCCAAAGAACCATATGCTTACATAGTCATAAAGGCTATTGAGCTTGAACAACATCTAGGAATCCTATCTATGGTGCTATGTCATGGTGGGTTTGGTAAAACTACACCCATGGGGATAGTAGACATCGTTTGACCTTGTAACGGGTCAGAACGAGGAATTCAGTCTCAATTTGGCAATAGGCATGTAAGACCAAGGCATAGACGATTCCCAAAGCAGATTGTAGAGCCCGATGCATTCCTAGGTTAAAATCGCTCTCGACTAAGCCTTGAACGATTCACACAATACAATCATGCGCCATGGATTGGCGGACATCAACCTTGGGGATATCGGTAAGTCATTGTCCGGATCCTAAGGGAGAATACATTAGTTAATAAGATATTGGTAAACTTAGAAACAAGTGCGAGGCGCTTGTTAGGAATGATAATTATTTGTTCTAGGGCCCTAGTGACTCACATATCTAGGACTAGGACATTTAACAAAACGTGAGTTAATGGGTCGATTTAGGTCGAATGTCCCAAATCACCTTAAGAAGTATAAGGAATCTAAGAAACATGTTTTGTTAACCAAAACAATAGTTAGAAACTTAGAATGATGAGAAGTGTGATCAAATTTCCATGGTTATGGTTTTTGTATCAAAGCCTCTTTGTTGGGATGTAAAAATATGGCTAAGGCAAAGTTTTGAGGTGCAAATCAGCAACTCATGGTTGTAACCTACGGTTTATGGCGTAGGCTACGGCCAAATGAAGCAGAATGTACAGACCATATTGGCCGTAAGCTACGGCCATGAGGCCTTAGCCTACGGTGAAGGGGGGATGACCAGAAATGGCTGGCCGTAAGCTACGGCTAGCAACCGTAGCTTACGACGGCCTTTTTCCCGCGCGTGTTGTTTTATTATGCTATTTAATAAGCCATGTTTTGACTAATCCTTATTGTGTATTGCTTCCATGATAGGTTGAGGTGCATGAAGGGACTTTTTGGGGATCGATCAAGCAAACGAACAAACAAACAAACAAACAATCAATCGTGCTCGTTAATGGATCTTGAACATTTTTGGGAACTTTTAGGTTCTATAATCAATCTTCTGAGACTTCCGTTGTGCTTATAAACTATGTAACTAACTTGTGAAACTAGGAATATGTTTCCAACTAGGCGTTTGATGATTGTTGTTATCGGTTTTGGATTTTAAAACAATGAAAATTTGATTTAGTGAAAAGGAAAAATTTTAATCCACTCAAATTTAGTATTTTATCATATTAAATGATTGGTTAAGGGTAAGGGTCTTACATAAGAGGTGGAGGTCGATTGAGTTCCAACCGCGATATATGGTAGTGTTGAAGGTATCTCCTTGGAAGGGCATCATACGGTTCCGGAAGAGGGGAAAGTTGGGTCCAAGAGTTATCTGAGACATTTAAAATTCTAGAACATTTGAGGCAGGTGGTCTATCGTCTTGAGCTACCTGAGAATTAAGTGGTATTCATAGTACCTTCCATGTGTACCATCTACGCAAGTGTTTGGCGGACCAAGCGTTGTATGTGCCCTTGAATGAAATTGAGGTCGATGACAAACTAAACTATGTGGTGTGACCCATAGAAATCCTGGATCATATGGTAAAACGGCTCCGAAACAAGACCATTGACTAAGTAAAGGTCAAATGGGAACATCGCAAGGGAGTGGGCATCACTTGGGAATCCGAGGAAGAATGAAGCGGTTCTATCCTCATTTATTCGGTATGTTCTTGGTTTCGCTGGCGAAACTCTCCTTAAGGAGGGTAACGCCCCAAATTCGGATTTTTACCAATATATATGTTAGTTATATAAAATAACATTTTAAAACTCATAAATCCAGATAATATGCTTATAGCTCTAATATTATGGAGGGACTGAAATGGTAAATATGCAAACTTGGCGGTTTTAATAATCAAACAAGGGAAGATGACTTCCTTCCCTTCCTGATGATCGATAAAACACACACACACACACACACACACACCTAACACCTTAAGATACACACACATAACTGAATCAAGCTAAAATCAAGGGGATTTCTACATGCAATTGAGAAAACAATCATCTAGGACTATCTTAATCTCAAGGAAAGGAACGCAAGTCATCTTCAAATAAAGGCAAGAAGAGTACCCGGGGAAAAGATCACGCCTAAGGTAAGTCATAACTATAACTTTGTACTCGTATCTTATGAGCATTCCAGTGTACCGATATTTTGTTTCCCACAGGTTATATATGAAACCTATGCCAAAGAAACATGTAGAAATTGTCAACCTTCAATCCAGTTATAAGGAACCCCATATGGATTGAAGGCTAGGCGAACCCATTAGGTATCATTAATGGCTTAAAGCCGAACGAGGAAATGAAACATTGAGTTTGGGATACAATAAAGGTATGTAAACAGGTTAGTGAATGAGCTTCAGTAGCCGAAAGATGGTAATTATGTTGTTTAAAGACCCATATGTTGCAGTGTATGTTTGGCAAGTTTAGGATGACATACATACACAAAAAGAGGACAAACAACATCCGCTAGCCGTAGCCAACGGCCTTGGGCCGTAAGCTACGGCCCTCGAAACGAAACAGGCCAGAAAACGCTAGCCATAAGCTACGGTCAACAAAACAAGCCGTAGCCTACGGCCTGGGCAGCAGCTCAGAAGACGAAGGCCGTAAGCTACAGCCTTCAAGCCATAGCTTACGGCGGGCCAATCCTTGCACCTTGGTCGTCGTTTGTTTGATGCTTTAATCAATTGCATGGGCCTAACCGAGTTCCTAATTGGCTTAATACTTGATGCAGGTGTACCCGAAAGGTAGGAGGATGATCAAGTTTAGAGATGTTGGAATTGAACGCAACTCGTAATCAAGATGCTTCCGCATAATCACTTTTGTAAACATTTTTAGTAAAACTTTTGTTCGTTTTCAAACTATCATGTAACAATAGGCAGGCACAATTTTTGTATCAAACACAAGGTGTTGTTTGAACTTTGAACAATGCTTAAGGCACGCCTTTTATAAACATCTAATATTTTAATCGTTTAACTATGGCGGGTCTTACAAAAAGCTACTATTTACCCATATCAAATTATTGTGAGTGTATAAAAACAAGAAATATAATAATATGTATTTGTGAGTAAGATAAGGATAACAATGGTGGATGGGATGTAAGAGGTTCTTTAAAATGCGATATAAAATTTAAAAAGTATGATTTTTAGTTATATTATAGGGTAAAATATGTTGCATGGCATGTGAATGCTCTCATTCAAGTTGATTAACAAGTACGGAAAAAATTTTTTTCAAAAAAGTGTACACTATCTATATATGACGGATGCCATGGTCGAGCCCTTCATCGATTGTAATTTAACCTCACTTTGTCATTTTTTGATATTTCATTTTTCTTTTTTAAGTTTCTAGGTCTTTTCTCAAACCAAATTAGTGAATTTTATAACAAAATGCATATTGAGTTTTTAAGACACTAAAACATGTTGAAAACCATCTTTTATCAAAGATTCTTAATTCCAACTATTTTTATTTTATAATCTCGTTATATAGAAGTTGTCCTATTTTACAAATTTGTACAAGGTTTAGAATAGATTCAACGTATTTAATTGATTTGTCTTTTAATATTTGTTAATGATCATTTGTATAATAAATTCATCTTATATAATTGATTTGTCTTTTACTATGTGTTAATGATCATTTGTAATCAGTTCCTTGACTATGGTTCTTCTGTTGCTTTCTTTAAATTTGTTCAACTTTTGGCACAATTTTGAAGTTCAACTTGTGCGTTTGGTGCACTGTATGACCATAGCATCTGTCGTAGTCCTGTTTTCAATTCTTTAGCTTTTCTATCTTTTGTTTCAAGTTGCGTTTGTGTGTTTGATAAACTTGATTTTAAATGATTGACGGTTTTGTATAATTGTGATGGCATACGCACCGCTTGCGGTGTGCGCATATGATGTATATATGTGTCAGCCCTTTGAGGGCAAAAGTAAAATTGTACTAATTTTAACGCTAGTTTACTAGTTTCGTAAAATAACATATGCATCACGTAGTGGCGTTGATAGCCGAATGACAAGGGGTACCTCCACCAATCGACCTCTGTCACGAGTGTTGAGGGTTATGTGTCTTATGTCCAAGGCTTGATGCAAAACATCGAACAAGGGTCTTATTGAAAACAGCCTCTCTATTCCTACGTGATAGAGGTAAGGCTGTTTAGATTTTATCCTCTTTAGACCGTACCTTAACTTTACTATTTGGTGGAATTTACTGAGTATGATGATGTATAATTGTGATGGCACATATACATCAATGGTCCAACATGTTGGCATAGGCTTCACGTCCCACACAATTTAGAACACCTGGTCTTTCTAAAATTCTTAGGTACAACTACAAATCATTAGTCCACATCACTCTACTAACTCTAGTTCCATCCTAATCACTACTAGTGATTATTCTGTGTTATAACTTACGTATAATTTCTAATGTCTATATCCTTCTAATCCTATAGAGGTGAGCTAGTCGTGGACATTTGAGATTCTTTAAACAATCTTCATCTAAGTTCTTAAAGAGTACAATGATGAAAAATGCTAAACTAGCTACGAGTGGTCATATTCATAAATTGACTTGTACGAGAGTATATATATTATTAATTTAACTAACAAGAAGTTGAAAACTACTTTTTTATAAAAAGAAAGTTTCAATGCTTTGTAACTAACATAGTAAAAAGAAACTCATAGAATTTCTAGCTCTTTATCGAATACATTATTATTTTTGCATTATCTTGTTCATTAGTATGTGGAAGGAAAAAAAAGAAGAGAAGGTGAGATGGTCCCAAATTAGCTGCCAATTGGGGTGTAATATGCATGCAATAAAGTGATGGCTAATCATTAGATGCCGATATACCCCCTCCATGGCTCCACACCTCATGTCAACTTCTATTCTTATTTTTTTTTTTGGAAAGTTTCATTTCATTAACATACAAGACGGAACTAGATTATGGCGTATGCCGCGCGTTGCGGCGGCAACGCTTTAAACAGTGTCATGTTATGTGATGCGTTAACCATACGAAAACATGTGTTTTGACGTATCTGATTTAAAGCATTGCGGTTACCGAAGAAATAGAATCGAATTGGGGTTGGCCCGTTTAGTGATGGGTCCACCTAACACTACACCACCCGTACCTTTGCATCAAAACTTAGCGGAATCAAAATGTACAGTAACTCGAATTTATGCCGCAGAATGAAAACGTATTGTATTTGATCTGACTTGTTTCCAAACACTGTTTAAATTAAAACGTAGACAAACAGAAAACAATTTTATTTGACCAGACTCGTTTATGAAAAAGAAGTTATACCGAAACGTGAATTTATACCGACACATAAATTAAAATGTTAAAATGTAGACCAACTAAAAACGTACATACAAATAAGCATCGAAACACATTATATTTGTCCCCATTCGCTTCTGAAGAAATTTACGTCGAAATGTGAACTTATATCGACACATAGATAAAAATAACTAAGTGAGAAAATATTTTTTTTCTTTGAAGCTAAAGAATTTAAGTACGGGGTGTAAGTTTGAAAAGTTGATACTGAAGGGGTGAAAATAACATTTATTTAAAGTTTTAAAAAAAATGAAGAAATGTAAATGTAAACTTTAAAAGTATAAGAGTTATTGTTATCATTTCTAGAAGTTTAATTATTTTTTTTTTCTCTTTTTGTGGGTGGCATGTGCCACCGACCATGCATATTAAATTGTACTGTCGAATGAAAACGTTTATATTTGAGCCGTCACGTTTCCGAACACAGTTTAAGTCAAAGACGTATGTAACTCGAATCTATACTGTAAAAAAAAAACCGTTTTATATTTTAGCCTACTCGTGTCCAAACATAGTTTATGTAAAAATCGTAGGCAACACGAATTTACACCGTCGAATGAAAACGTTTTATATTTGAGTTGACTCTACGTCTCACCTGATTTATTTCCAAATAAAATTTACATCAAAACGTAACATTTTATAATTGACCTAGCTCGTTTAAAAAAAGTTAAAGCGTAGACGAACTCGGATTTGACTTTATACCAACACAACCACAAAATAAAAACATAATAAATTAGTTTACGGTAAGCTCGAAACTTTAGAAATTTGAAAGGGGTCAAAGTGACATTTGAAAAGTTGAAGGGTTACTTTTGACATTACTAAAAAGTTTATGGGTAGAATGGGTTACATGTCAAAAGTTTGGGGTTAAATAAGTTAAAAAATAAAGGGTCTTTTTTGTCAAGCTAGGAACAAATGGAGTCATTTTTGTCAACCTAGAAAGTTAGTTTTGTCAACTTAAAAACTTAAGGGGCAAATCTTGACATTTTATAAAAGTTGAAGGGTGACTTAAAGAACATGGTCCACCGACCATGCTCTTTAAGAGTATATACAATATCTTCAAGGAGGAGATAACCGACCAACCAAAAATTACATCATATCAAACGAGAAATTACACCAACTCTTCCAATCTACCTTGCTCTGTTTGTACCTACTCCTAAACCGCAAATACCCCAAAGACTTAACGTCCGACACTATATTTACAACCTTGACTTCAGTGTTTGAAAAAATCTTCTCATTTCTAGCCTTCCAAATACGCCAACATGTCAACATACACCATATGTATTTTCTTTTATCTTTTTCGACCCATTCGTATGATTGATATTAATGTTCCCCAAATCTGAAAAGGAAAACAACAACATAGGCGCTAAGTTGCACCAAGTGGAAATGCCATACCAAACTCCAAACGCCAATCTACAAGCCGTGAAAATATGATCCGTAGATTCTTCCACTTCACCACAAAACGGACAAGCTCCATCGCCTATAACTATATTTCTTCTCCTGAGCGCCCCCATAGTCGGAATTCCATCCAAACTAGCCCTCCACATAAAAATATTACACTTATTCGGTAACCATTTACACCATTTAAAGTTATCATTTACATCTCTATGAACTTTGGCGTTCATCCAACTTCTTGATTCCTTCACAGTGTATTCAGCATGCTTCCCATTATTCCACACCCAACTATCAATCCTAGAGTTAAGTTTTACTTCACTAAGAAGCCGATCTCAGATTCGGGATACTTCTTCCATTCCCAGGAAATTGCACCAGCGTCCGAATGAACCCCAACCCTCTCGGTCACCTTGCACCATTAACTGACTGATTAAAGATAATTAATACTTGATAAGTATGGGGAACACGCGTTGCATTGTAAGGAATTGCCAGGGTTTAAATACCGGCACGATTTTGTCTGGGATGCTTTGGCAGACATCCTTAGAAGAGCGGGGATCTCCGCAAGAAAAGAGGCGTCAGTTAATTTTCTCACAGACCCCGCGGAGGGGAGGTCCACCTTGCGCCCAGCTGACGTCTTAGTTTTTGGTTGGGAAGGTGGGAAACATGCATGTGTTGATCTTACCGGGGTGTCCCCTCTTGTTGGGCTTCGAGATAGTGGGTTTGTGGCCGGGCAAGCGGTCATGAGAGCTGAATCCAAGAAAGTGGAAAAGCATGCTAAAGCATGTGAGGATAATCAGCATGTTTTCGTTCCCTTGGCCTTCGACACGTTCGGGTCCTTGGCACCGGAGGCGGTGCGGTTTTTGGCTCGGGTTCAACGAGTAGTGCATAGCAACTTTTCCACCCCCCAAGAGCGGGGTTTTGTTTTTAGCAGATTGGGATTTTCTATTCAAAAAGGGGTGGCGGCGCAGCTTGTTGCCCGCCTACCTACCATCCTTATGTAATTTGCCTTTTCTTGTCGATGGAAATTAATTAAATCGAAAAAAAAAACAAAAAATGTTACAAATATTAAAAACTATCGTAATGGTGTCACTTCTTAAAAAGTCGAGAGATCGACTTCCATGATGAACAAATGATATATAGAATTAAGAGTGAATTCCAGGTAACTACTAATTACTAATGGGGTCACATGTCTACATTCTTAGACTATAAGAGCATTCACAGTAGCTTCCCCATCCCCCATTCCCTCACAACCAATCAAAACCACATATTACACTAAAAATCATTACAGTTTCTCTCTCCCCCACTCACAACTACTTTCAACAAATACTAAAAAATAAATACACTTTCCAGTTTTCCTCAAAATATTCCCAAGTAACCCAAATTATACCGATCAACAGTAGATTCCCCATTTTTCTTCACTCACACCCACCCAATATAATTTTGGGGACATACTCACATAAAATGGGGGAGCTACTGTGAATGCTCTAAGGAGGGGGGTGAAGCGCCATGTGGCACGTGTGGGGTCTACGTGTGAAAGGTGCAAATTATGGAGAGTGGAAGGGGGGGATAATATTATATTGTGTTAAAGTTAAAAAAAAATCGGCCAATCACGAGCCTCTACGTGTCCATCCTCCTCTCCCCACGCCTGGCCAAATCTCCCCGCCTAACCTTTGCCCTCCCTCCTCCACGCCCTACCGGAACGGTGTCCTCATGAAGGCCCTTCCCGCCCCACTCCGTATACTCTTAGTGTTGTGTTGATATAATGTGTAGCAAACGCATATGATTGGAGTTGGGTTAAGGCATGTGGACATTATGGCCGACTATACAATAATAAATGACAATTACTATTTATTTTGTTCTTATTGTTTTATATATTTATTATTGATAGACACGGATATCTTTTTGTGATCTAGTTGAATGCGACTTCTATGTTTTTTTGAACGGCCAACTAAACAACGTCAGGTACTTCGTACGCGGCCCCCTAGTAGCAAAGACAGGGGCACAACCCGACCCACCCCGGACGCACGAAGCCCCTAGCTCGCCCGACAACCCACTTCCAGGGAAAAGCCGACCCACATACCCGCCCGAAGGCACGACAGTAGTGAACCAGTAAAACCTGGCGAGATCAGGACTCGAACTCATGACCTAGGTAATGAGTCATCCATCATTTCTCATTATGTCCTTCGTGGGAATGCGACTTCTATGTTAATCAACACATATTATGATTTAGTAATTATATCCGTTAGCTTACTATGTTAATTATAAGACCCTAACCTGTAAACATGAGATTAATGTTTAAACTTGCGAGTTTAGGCCTTAAATAAAAGTTACTCCCGATTAAAAATTAATTAATTATGAAAAGACAACCCACTGAATTTTTACATATGATAGTAACACATAAATTTACATTTTTATGTATTAAAAATCTACACTAAGGTTTGTGTTTTAATCGAGAATCTATTGCGGAGGCATACGAGTGTCTAGGTGTGTTCGGTTCTCCTCGCGACTTGATCCTTGCTCCGGGTCTTCCATCGTACATAAACCTAGCACCATTACACAATAGAATGGTTAGCTATATTGTTAATGACAATTTAGAATGATTAGAACATCGTTACATATCGAAACGAAACAAACTAAACAATATTGCAAGTTTGAAGATACCCGCCGTAGGTTGCGGTTCATCAACTGTAGCTTACGGTTCAACTTTTATAAAGAACCAAAGTTGTCATAATTAAGCAACAATTCACTAGCCGTAGCTTATGGCTCAGTAATTCTGATTGTTTTCTACCTTAGCTTACGGTCCAGGGCCGTAGGCTATGGTGTAGAGCTGTTGTTAGGCTACACAAAGCTGTACTTAGTCAAATTTCGTTGTTGTTTTTCCCGAATCTTTGGCTGCGTTTGTATCTTAGGATCAAGGTCATCCCAAGGACACTTGGGGACTCGTTGAAACATTAATCAATGCATATTATTTCTTATAAGCAAAATCCTTATATAGTTATGCAAAATATACACTTGTTTCTATTCTATATCTTCTTTAGAACGCCAAACTCACACCCTTTAACTTTAATTCTAATTCGGTTTATTGGACTTAAATACTTCCAACTTTCAGAGTTTGGCCGGCAATACTACCAACTACGAAAATGGTTGTCAACACTCTCAACTTTTAAGGTATTTTCCACTGGCACTCCCAAACTAACCCAGTTAATTTGTTCAGTTAGTTTGCTGACGTGGCCATTATTGATGACATGGCATGTTGTGAAAGATGATGTGTCATCTTATGTGTCATGAACGTCAGCAAACTAACTGAACAAACTAACTGGGTTAGTTTGGGAATGCCAGTGGAAAATACCTTAAAAGTTGGGAGTGCTTATAAACATTTTCATAATTGGGAGTATTGTCAGCCAAACTCTGAAAATTAAGGGTATTTAAATCCAATAAACCTTCTAATTCACACCAATGTTCACTACGGGACTTAAACTCCTATTTTTACAAGAAGAAATACTATTTTCATATGTCTTTTTTGTTGTTCTCGTTATATTTTGTCGCTCAACTATTTCTCTTTCAATTTTTTGTTCTATTTGTATACAATTTTTTAAATTGATCTCATTTTAATGAAAACCAATGTTTATCTTAAAAAAAAAAAAAATGGTTGATAATATTTTTTTTTTGAACAACCAAACGCAACTTTATTTCATATACCCAAAACCACACAAACAGTTACACCTTGGAACCCATATAACACCCGACACCAAGTTAGCCAGATACTAACTGGGCCTGCCCACCCAATTACAACCTTGTATATGTTCATTACAAACCACAAAAGCCCAACCCACAATTATTACCCATTATCAAAAATAGTAAATTCGTTCCAGCCTTCGAAGTTAAGATCCGGCCATTTTCCTCTTTTAATCATCCACCAAAACGCTTCTGTCTTGATCTCCTCCATGAGTCTCGAAGTAGCCACTTGGACGTCTTTGAAGATGCAATCATTTCGACTCAACCAAAGCTTCCAAATAGTTAACAACACGATCGCGTATATCACTTTTTTCTTCTTCTTGTTCCCGTCAACATTCCTCACATGGTTTATCAACATTTCGAGTGTACCACACGATTCAGGAAAGCGTAGCTTTAACCACTCCCCAATGCACCACCAAGTCGATCTAGCCCATAGACAATCCACGAAAATATGGTCCACCGTTTCTGGCTCACTTCCGCACCTTTTACACATTCCGTTTCCCACATTTATGCCTCTAAACGCCAGTGTTTCAGCCGTTGGAATTTTGTTCTGAAGCGCCCGCCACATAAAGCAATTAACTTTTGGAGTCGCTAGTCCGCACCACTTGAAAATGCCGTCTGAATTGTTATACAGCCACACTCTTGAGACCGTCTCTCTGACCTGCTTAACTGAGAAGTCCACCATCTTGTCTTCATGCCACCATAACCACCTGTCTTTGGTTTGATTAATAGCTATATTATTAATAATATCCGTCAATTCGATAAGTTGGTTACACGCCTCAGTAGAGCTCGGAGTACGAACCCATTGAAGCGCCCAGCCCCCCAGCCCATTTTCCCGATTGTAACAGTCCGCCACCGCACCGTTCTTATTTTTACTGATCGCATACAGGTCTAGGAATCGATCCTTCAGGCACACGTTCAGGCACCACGTGTCCTTCCAAAAACTCACCGTCACCCCGTTACCAATATTGCATCTAAGCATATTCTCCAATATAATCCCCTGCTGTTCCAGGCCCTCCTGAATTGAAACAATGTTACCCCAAATGCCCGGTATCGACTTTTTATAGGGCAAGAAATTTGAACCTCTGCCACCACCATGAATTGCCGATACGATTTTGCACCACATCTGATCCGGGTATGATTTGAATCTCCACCACCATTTCACAAGGAGACCCACATTCATTTCTTCGATACTTGTTACCCCAAGACCACCGGCTTTCTTTGGTTTGACGACTTTTTCCCACGCCACCCATTTTATTTTCTTCGCCCCCCACAAAAATTTCCGTCTGAGACCTTCTAACACTTTTACAACACCCACCGGTGCCTTGAATAAAGAGAGATAATAGTTCGGAAGAGAGCCAAGAACCGCCTTGATCATTACCAATCTCCCAGCGAAAGATAGCGTACGGGCCTTCCATAGTGATAGTCTAGACTGAAACTTATCTATCACCACTTTCCAACTTCTTATCCTCTTCATGTTTTCCCCCACCGGTAACCCGAGATAGATGAACGGCAGGCTCCCTTTTTTGCATTTAATCAATTCAGCCGCACATGTAACCATTGCTTCGTCAACATTAATACCGTATAACTTACTTTTAGACAAGTTTACCATGAGTCCAAAGGCAGCAGAGAAACACCTAAGTAATTTGTTCAGATTCAACACGTTATCATCCGACCATTTCCCCAAGAATAGGGCGTCGTCTGCATAGAAGAGGTGTGAGATGTTTGGGCCATCATTTGGCAACTTGACCCCACTGAAAGACCCAGCTTGAACCGCCTTTGTAATCATTACGTGTAGCGCCTCCATGACAATAGTAAAGAGAAACGGGGAGATTGGATCCCCTTGGCGTAATCCACGCTTTAACTGGAATTCAGCCGAAGGAGACCCGTTAATGAGAATAGACGCTTTACCCGTAAACAATAGCCCCATAATCCAATTCTTCCATCTAGCGGGGAAACCCATATGGTGCATTGTATTAATGAGAAACTTCCAAGAAATGCAATCATACGCCTTTGCAAAATCGACTTTGAATAGTAAAAGTTTCTCCTTCACTTTTTTCGCCCAAGAGATAACTTCATTTGCAATTAAAGGCCCATCAAAAATATTTCTATCCTTAACGAAAGCTGATTGCTCCACCGAAAGCACCAGTTTTAACCTTGATGCCAACACTTTTGAAATTGTCTTCCCAATGACCCCGATCAATGATATCGGCCGGAAGTCCGATAACGTAAAGCTGATTGCTCCACCGAAATGATGCTACCCAGCACCAGTTTTAACCTTGATGCCAACACTTTTGAAATTGTCTTCCCAATGACCCCGATCAATGATATCGGCCGGAAGTCCGATAACGTAAGTGGATCCGCAACTTTTGGAATTAGTGCAACAAAGGAGCTATTACACGAAGCATGGACAGAACCGTGGACAAAAAATTCAGCCATAATATCCCCAAAGTAACTCTCAAAACTCCCCCAATATTGCTTAATAAAAGCAAACGTGAATCCATCTGGCCCCGGTGCCTTCTCCCCGCCACACTCCCACACTGCCGCTTTAATTTCTTCGCTGGTGAAAGGAGCAACAAGACTCGCAGCCTCTTCCACCGATAGTGTTTTGAAACCGTCCCCAGTCATTTTAGGTCTTGTGTCGCATGGCTCTTCGAACTTGTTCTTGAAACATTGGACCGCATATTCCCTAATTGCTTCCATATCCGAGACCCACTCGCCATAAACCATTAACCCGTTTATTTTATTTTTCGCCTTTCTATTATTGATAATGCCATGAAAGTATGCCGAATTCTCGTCTCCATTGATTACCCAATCTAACCGTGACTTCTGTTTCAGGTCTTTCAATCTGTCCCACTCCCATTTTTTAACCAAAAGCTTTGCATTCTTCCATTGGTATCTTTCATCCTCGTTCAAAATCCGTTGCTCCGCCGCGTCTTCCAATTTTTTAATTTGCTCAGTTGCCCATTTAACACCAGCTAGCTCACTGTCATGTGTTTGTTTCCTCCAATCCTTGATATTATTTTTAATCTTCTTCATTTTTTGGAAAAGTGTAACATCTTTCCTGCTTGCATCGATCTCACTATTCAGACCATCCGTAACCCTGGTTACCAGCCCATCCTTGCCCAGCCAGGAATTAAAAAATCGGAACGGTATGGGACCATTATTAGACAAGGATGTAGTAACGACGACCGGTGAATGATCGGACACATCCCTATCTAACGCTACCACCTTCGCTTCGGGCCATTTCCCCCATAAAATTCTCACAGACTAGAACCCTATCAAGCTTACTAAGTTTTTTTTCCATCCGCGGACATGTATGTGAATCTTCTCCCACCCATGTTGTACTCCGATAAACCCGCACTGAATATGAAGTTATTAAACGCCATCGCGTTTGCCGGGACAAATACAGAATTCATACGCTCCGATTCACTACGCACATCGTTAAAATCACCAAAAATAATCCATAACCCGCTTAGTCCCTCTTTAATTACCTTTATCTCGTCCCATAGTGATCTTCTCATAATCGGATCTGTGGGTGCATAGACGTTCATCACATACACCATTTCCGACACACCACATAGTTCGCCCCCCGTCATAATAAAATTTTGGCCTTTTTTGATTACAGAAACTTTAAACACAGCCGAATTCCAAATAGAAATTAAACCCCCCGATCTTCCCTCTGCATTAACCACCACTTTACCATGCCCAGTCCCATCCCAAAACCTTTCTATCACCTTTTCCGGAATTATTGCCATTTGTGTTTCTTGTAAACCAATAAATGAAATATCAAAATTTTGTTTAATAGACCTAACCTTTTTTTGCTTTTTCCAATCCCCCAGCCCCTTTTAGGTTTAGTGACAAGAAATTCATCTTTGATTTATCGTCTCCCATTCTTCTTCCACTGCCTTGTTAACAGCTACCTCTAACCCATTTATCGACAAACCTGCAGACGTGCCCACCAAAATTGTAGCTTGCACCTCCGCCTGCTTATCCCCTTTTGTTGCATCACCTGAGTCGGCCACGTGGTTACGCTCGGAATTCACCTCCCCCTCATTCACATCTTCTGCCCACTCTGTTTCATACCCATCTTCAATACCACACCCAATGTTATGACTAAATAAATCGTGCTTTTCCATCTCTGACATTGTCTTGTTCACCCAAGTTCTTCTCTTTTTCTTTTTCGCACCCCTTGGTGTTCCCTGAACTATTTTTCCCTTCTGAAGAATTAACCTTTTTGTCACATAACTTTACCCTATCTTTAATTATCATTTTGTTTTTTCGGGCCTTAAAACCTCTTTGCCTCTTCCTTTTTGATATCGGCCCATCACTCACAATAGAGGCCCACATTTGATAAAACCCAATGTCAGATTTGGACTCAACTTGCTTAGGTGGGCTTGTAACGTTGGACTCCTTGGGCCCCACAACCCCCAACAAGACTGGTGCAGATTTTGTTTGGCTGCTTGCTCCAATTTCCAAGGACTCCCCATGCATCTGATTAGCCTCTGTAGACCTGCCATCCCCATGCACGTCCACCTCTTCAACTTCCACATTCATTGCTTCTGGTTCCACCCTTTCGTCTTCCACCTGAACTTCCTGCTCGTCGGACTTTCCAGTGTTTCCAGCCATATCGTCTGACTGCACTCCTTCTTCATTAGACTTGTTGTTTTCATGGGCCTCTTGTACTACCTCGTCCTCCGGTTCATCCGACCCCACAACCGTTACATTGTCCCTGATATAGTCCGGCACCCATCTCCCTGATCCTTCCGAAACCCAGCATGAGAATGATTCGTTTCTCCAGTCAATTAGAATTTCTTCATCAATCTTGGACGGCGACTTTACTACTACCCCCACATATGCACCAGATAAGTCCGAATTCTCCATCCCATTCTCGACGTGCCTAACTATCTTCCCGTACATTTCACCAATTTTTTCAACATGCTCAGCTGATCGGAGTATCAACGAAAGACCAGTTATCTTCAACCACGTTAGCTTTTCATTATCCAGAATTTGCCCTTGCCATTCACATACAGATGATATCCATTCCCCCCATATGTTATGCTTTGATGCAAATTCCCTAATCTTACCCGGAGTTGAGAACGTTATCAACACTTTCAGACCACCTAGATACCTCACTTCCATCTTCATACCTTTTATCTTTTCAAGTCCCTCCACCAATTTACATAGTCTGAAGTAATTCCTCGCCACCGCAACCACCGATTTACCTATCCATTGTTCTGGAGTAGCCGCCGCTTTGTCTTGTAGACTAACTCTTTTGCTCACCTTTCTTTGCTCAGCCTCCTTCCTGCCCATTTGTGTTGCCCAGAAATTGACGTTTTGAGTATTGAACCCAGATGTAGCATGTTTCTGCCTCTCCCAATCTTGTCTGAAGTTTACATTATCACTTGGTATCTCCTTATTTTGTTTTTTGAACTTGCTATCCTCTTTGCTAAATCTTGCAACTCTAGCAAAGACTTTCCTATCGAAAACGTTGAGACTGTTGATAGCTTTCACCATTTTACTTTCATCTCTCACTTTGGTGAATCTAATGAAAGCAAAGATTTTTCCAAACTTATCTTTCTTCTTCGCCACATACGCATCACATAGTTGACCACATCTCCCATATTCCGCCCTTAACTCTTCCGCCGTAACCCCTTCTGGTAGGTTAGATATAAAGAACGTTGTAGATTGAGTATTGCCTTCTTGGTTCCCCGGTGGGATTTCGCCTTCTTCAAGAGTCATTTCGCCTCAGAGAGTTTTTGTTAATACTTAGCTATAATACCTCCCTTGGTTGATAATATTTAATATTTGATTTTCATTTAATCAATTGTGTTCTCATTCATTTGACCTTGATCTAGCTTTTCTTATTTAGTTCTCTATAAAGAAATGTCGAATTCAAATATCACAATCTGTCCGATAGTTGAGGGAGATAAGAAACCGACCAAAGGTCAACTCTACCCTGCCAATGTTAAAAAACTTATATCACACCCGTGAATTTTCTTTTGATCACCCTTAGAAAGTTGTTGTCATTTTAACCACCTTGGCATAAGTTTTTCATTTTGTTTTATAAAACATAAACTTAAAGATATAAAATATCTGTTTTGACGAGATATCTTTGGGACCAACCCACTAGCCAATCATTTTGGATTTTTCTCTTTATAGGTGGTTGACAGCAAGTAAAGTAATCTTGGAACAAGAATAGAATGTACATATTGCCTTTTTAGGCAAGTCTCTGGCTGAGTAGTCGAAGCCTTTCAACTTCGGAGTTGCATATATATATTTTCCCCTTACAAGAGAACAATATCATTTTGATCCAGCTTTGCTTTCCTAAAGATCCATATTTGTATTCTATTTTTTATATATATATTTGGGTTTTTAAACTATATTTAGAGGTAATTATAATACTTTATTTATTTTCTAATTATTATTTTACAATTAGTCATAAAACTAGTAACCACCAATATTTCATTTATTTATTTTAGTGGATATGTATAAGTTATACATGTGAAGAGTAAAGATCAAATACAAAGTATTTTTTTGGTAAGAACTGTGAGAATCAAAAGGGGTAAAAATTTTTTATTTTTTTTTAGAATTTTTTTTTCATGTGCTTAAACATACTTTCTAGATGAATAATACAAAAAAATAAATAAAAAAAAAAATTAGTGTAATTACGTCATTAAAGTAAATACATTAGTTTACACTAGAGTAATTATGTAATTACTCTACACGTAATTACTCTACACCAAAAAAAATTTTTTAATTTTTTTTAGTTTTCAATACTATAATACATGTTTAACAATATGAGAAAAAAAAATTTGAAAAAAAAAATACCTCATTTGATTCTTACAGTTCTTACCAAAAAAACATTTTGTACAAGATCTTTACTCTACATGTGAAATAGTAAATATATATTTTTTAGTTCAATAACGAAAAAAGTAATATAAAATTATCTTTGTTGCAAGTTATGACATCAAAGATGATAAAATAGAAGAGTGTCTTGTTTTTGTATTTTACATTGGCTTTTGCTAAAGAAAAATGGGCCTTTGATAATTTGCAATGGGCATGCTTTTCATATGGGATTGGGAGATGATTGTATTATATGAAGTACATAACTATGATCGTAATGTTAATGATTTTCATATATTTTTTTTACCCTTGCTCTGAACTAATTTAGCAAAAGTGCCTTAACATTTTGGCACATGATGAAAGACTAACATTTGGTTTTCATAGAAAAGTAGAACTTTTTAGCTACGATAAATTATTTATAGGTATACTTACGGTTTTTGTCATCAAATATATACAAAGGCTGATCCAACATAAACTATTATCTACATGTCAGATCAAATGACCAGAATGCACCAACGAATTAAATGGGCTTTCATGTTGGGTATCTGACTTGGGCCTTGTGATTCCCTCTATGACTATCTCCATGGCTAGAGCCTAGAAGGCGGATGGAGATGTGGCACATCTGGATGCAAAACAGGAGTCGACATATTAGAGGAACGTCCAAAAGGGGACACTTAGGGTGGACGGGACACTCACTGACAAGGTAACTCGGTTACCGTTGTCAAACGGCGCGCAAAACTGCCGCCACCCCCTCGGTTTCAATGAAATACCATGCAGCTCGGTTACTCCTTGCCGAGCTGCAACTGTTGAATTCAATAATTATTTTTGACCGTTCCGCCATTGACCATGTAGTAACAGTCAAACAGATTTATATTTTTTTTACTCAAATCTATATATAAATACAATACAACCGTCCCCCATTTGCACCCACCATATCCGCCGAGCTCCACCATCATAGCCACCGTCAACTTCAAATTGTTACCAATTTTAACTCCACACACTATCAACACCATGGTTCGTTGAACAGAAGAGGAGGAAATTGCTTTGGTGACCCGTACACCGAAGGGAAGGATGCACCCACACCACCGCGGCCATCCCTTTGGCCATGTGTCCTAACTCACTTCAAGGATCTAGTTGGTGACACCAAACCAGATAGTGAATTTACTTCACCGGAAGTGGGACGACCTATACAAGAGTTGCGAGCGCTTCAACACACAATACCGCCGAATATTGGCGGAGGAGGGTGCAAACGCGCATGAAGACGTGGCCATTGAGTTGCTCAAATTGAGTACCAATGTCGCTATGATTCGGAGTTTCCGCACATCTCCGCGTGGGAGTTGTTGAAGACTCTGTTAGAATAGTTATATTTTTAGGTTAAGTGTTTTTTTAGTTTAATTTTAGTTGAGTTAAATGCCATTTTTCGTCCCTGAGGTTTGCCCTTTTTTGCTAGTTTCATTCAAAAGTTTATTTTTCTCATCTAAATCCAAAAATTTTCAAATTCTTGCTGGATCCATCCAAGTGCCTAACTCCGTTAGTCAAACTCAGTTAACTGAGGGGCAAAGTTGTAGTGTGTTTTTTCACTTTAGTTATATTTTTATTTTAATTATGTAATTCTTATGTTTAATAAATATTAATGTGTTTTTCAACTTTTAGTTATTTCAAAAAATGAATAGAGATATATAGTTAGGCAAGTAACCTAGAGTGCCGTCCTGATTTGGGGGTTCTAAGGCACTTTTCCTTCAAAATAAGGTGGCACTTCAGGAGTGGTCAGGACCAGGGTATATACCCTGGAGTGTCCCTTCCCTCTTAGCTGCTTGTCTCGAAATCCGAATGGGATGCGGACGAAAGATGATGGGCCCTCTCTCTTGTTTTTTTAACAATCGAATGTTCTCTTAATTCTACACCATTGTTCATCTTAGGACCTGAAAACTCAACCTTATGACGATAAATCACCATTTGACGCACCTTAATACTGCTAAACCAAAGACCCTTTATGGGACATCTCTCACACAACATACACTTTTATTATATGTATTATCTATTTATTTTAAAAAGGGACGGGACGTCTCATGGGAGCAAAAATTAGTGTTTTTGAAGGATGAGTACAAATCTGACGTGACAGCTATCATGGTGCGCGTATGATAGGGGATGCATTGGACATGTTCTAACGGTTTACGTCCATAACACATATAATTGAGAATCAACATGTCCTACAAATCAAAGTTCTTAGCATTTCACCACTCTTATGTTTGTTCACATTTACATGCATATTAATCTTTATGGTCTTTTACTCATCCAGTCATTTACCCTTTGCAATCTACATTAGAAGTTATTAGCAGGAAGGGAAGAAGACATACATTCTAGCATTTATTTAAGATAATAGTTTAAGTGATTACAGAGAAAAAAAAAGAGAACTAGTTTATAAACTTGCATACAAATCTAAGCATCTAGCATTGCTGTTCAGTTGTGTATCGAATGACCGGCACCAGGGCTGTGACCACGTTCTGTACTAGACGGATCAATGCGTGAAAAATTAGCCAGTGCTTCTGATTGATCACGAACCCTGTGGTCAGTGAAAGAATGGCCTGCACCTGGGCTCTTACCTGGAGTTGTAGGTCGATATGCAGTGACTAAACCTGTTTCTACATCTTTTTCATCATATTGGTGACGCGAATCATCTTGTGTTTTCATGGATTTAATAGGCCGTCCCTCGGCTAGAAGTATCAAATGACACGCAAATATCAAAATAAGAATGAATGAAGAGTATGATGGAAAATGAGCCATGACCATATCACTAATATAGTAATCTAAGCTTTGAAAAAATATTGTTTGAGAGAACTACTCTTAAGAAAACTGTGAAACACAATGGATGTTGCAATGACAACCTGTCTATTTATAGTTACTATCATACTATATGGTGTAAGTGTGTGTAATGAAGTCAAGAAATGTCAAACTAATGGAGATTATTATATCTCCAGGTCAAACCTGGGAAAATCATGAATTGGACGGTCTACATAGCCCTCTAGGGCCTTTTTAGAACTTTTTTTAAAATAAAAACATATGATATTATAATTTTTAATCAGGTAGTGGTCTTTGACTGCTTAGTGGCCTTTGAAGTTGCTAAATCATTCCTTTAAATAAGTTGATGGTTGAACTCATTCCTTTAATATTTGATTTGTGTGTATTTTCATATTAGATGGAAGGGATTAATTAAATTGGTAACTTATATAATATCCAACAACTATCTTTGCCGGCCTCCACCAAGAGATTCTTCGATCAATTCCATTCCTCCGATTAATGTATATTAATGTTTCATGGATGATTTTTATTAATGGATTGAGCCATTTGGGTGATCGATATGTTGGTGGAAGACACTCAGACTACTAAATGATACATGGATATATATATATATATATATATATGAAAACATAGTTGTCAAAAGCGCGCCTAGGCGCAAGGCCCAACCAGGCTCACCAAGTGCGCTGCGCCCTCTGAGGCGCACGCCTAGGCACTGAGGCACACTATCAGGGATGTTTTCAGACTGTTTTCCAGCCAAATTCAGGTTAAAAGTTGTCTAAACCTCTAAAACATCCTAAATGAGTTATGAACAAGTCTTAAACAACCCTAAAACATGTCTAAAATCCCTAAAAAATGTATTGTTTACTATACGCCTAATTATAAAAAACCCTCGTTTTTATGGGCCTTGCGCCTAGGCTCCAAGCTCGGCCTGTGCGCCTTGAGTGCGCCTAGGCGCTTTGAAAACTATGGTTTATCATACTAATTCTAATCCTAAAATGAAAGTGTCGTATTTATTGCATTCTCCAGACTCTATGTTTCTTCCCTTTTTGTTAAAAGTTTTGTTGTTTAACAAAAACATGATTATAAACAAGTTATGAAAAAGAAAACAGGTTGGATGTCTTCATGTGGGTATTAATCTAGATTTGTAGCTTGACTCGAAATATTATTTTTCGCTTGAGCTCGCATTTGCATTTCCTCTGGGAGTTTGTTGATCGACCATTCTTCGTCTACCTAACCATAGAATCACAAAACGAGTGAAGAAAATGAGGTTTGGTTTTCTTGAATCATCTACGATAAGAAACTATTGTTGGCGCGAGATGGCAGGGCAAGCCCCTCGATTCCGCCAGGCTCTGGATCGAAAGTATGAGTTATGAAATACAACACAATTCATATACAATGTTCATCTTTGGGCATTGCTCAAAAGTGTGGTACACCTACATTTTATGTATATCTTTTTTGTTAATTTAGAATATTTAGTAATGAAACTTGCAATAGGTTGTTTTAGTTTCCTAGTATTTTATGTTCAGTTTATTTCTTTCCATGTTTATTTATTAGTCTTACTTGATTTCGCCTTTTGTTATAACTGAAGTAGGTGTGATAGTATCATAATATATATCTGGTCAATTTGAGTGGTACCAAATAGCACTTTGAGGGCAAGATACTCTAATGATAGCTACCACTAACTAAAAAAGTATAATGGTTGGCGGCAAATGGCTAAAGGATCTAACCATAACTTGACCATTATTACCTTCTTCTTCTTTTATTTATTTATTTATTTATTTTTGTTGTGTGTAACTGAGATGTTTTGAAAATAAGTGATGAAAACTTTGAGGTTTTTTTTTTTTTTTTTTTTGGTTTTTTTTGGAGTTAGATAAATAAGTTAGTTGCAAGTGTTTCGTATTGTTATTTTAGTCGAAGTTGCTACTTGAGGGCAACTTCAGTTTTGACAAGAGTGAAGTCGCTGTCTTAAATAGCAATTTTATAGCAATTTTAACAATAAAATGAGAAAACCCATAACTTACTCGTCGTAACAATCTATTTACTTATTTCGCTATTAATTACTTCTATCACATGTGTACTTTAAGGTTCTCTATTGAGATTATAATTATAAGAAAGAATAACTCAAATTACCAACTTGTATGAGGATGTTGCAATGAAATTATGTGTTTAAGAACAGTTCATGAATAATTCCTGAACAAGATTTTCTATTCGTATTCGTTTGTTAAGAAAACACTTGTGTTTGTGTTCGTTTGTTAATTTTGTTCATAAACGCATACGAATAAAAGCAGTGGCGGATCTAGATAATAAAACTAGGGGTAACATTCAAAAAAAAATATTTACCGTAGTTTTATATAATGTAAAAGAATTTTTTTTCCCGTAGTTTCATCTAGATTTTTTTGCCGTAGTTTCATGTCATCATTTTCATGGATTTTTCTTTCCCCGAAGCAATTCGGTTCTTAGAGAGAGTACAAAAGGTGGTGCAGAGTAACTCCTCAGCGACCAAAGACCCAAGTTTTATTTTTAATAGAGTAGATTTTTTCTATTTAAAATGGGGTAGCGACGTAACTTGTAGCCCGTTTACCCGCCGCCCACTTGTAAAAGTTGTTGGTTTTAATGAGTACTCATGAAAAACCCAAACAAAAACCTTGAGAACAAAAAATTTTTTGCTAATAAGAGTTTGTTTTTTACTATGGCTTGGTTTCATTTTCACAATCACGCAAGGCCACAAACCTAATCATAAGAATAACATATTATCTATATTATTACTATATAATACATTCTAGATGTCCTTAAAGGTAATTTCACATCAACTTTAAGAAGGCATATGAAAAGCCTCTTTACAAATCTCTATATTTTTGTCATTTTCTTCCCTTTTTGCCCTTATGTATAACATATTATGCAAATTGTATATGTGTGTACTACATAGCAAATCACCTATCATCTTCCTTGGAAGAGCCGATTCCTCTTCATACGTGAGATATCACTATTTGGAATGATTATGTGGAAACTTGTCTCACTGAGATGAGAGTTGATACATCAAATTATGTGGTTCAGTATTAATTAAGCAATGAATCTAATATGTTTTTCTTTTGTTGTGTGTGTTTTTGTTTCTACATCAACATTTCTCACTCATTTATAACATGATTACTCGTGAATTATTTCAGCTTGTTTCCTTACAAGAGTTGTATGTTTCCTTTAAACATCTTATCTCACCTTAAAGAACCTAATGAAAATTGAATATTTAATTACAAATGATTTTTCTTGTAGGATTTTACATGGCAAAAAAATCATTGGTTCAATACCAAAAAAAACTTGGAACACTAAAGAACCTGAAAATTTTAGATTTGGGGATGAACCAGATATCTATATCTGGACCTATTCCTCATGAAATCGGGAATTTGGTTAACATTGTTATATTGTAAGTTTTCTTCATTGTTTTAAACAAAAATATGTTCCTTTCCCATTTTGTGATAATTTCTCTTATGTGTGAAGCTTGTTTGTATATGTTCAGAAACCTGCAGTCGAATGGGTTGACCGGTCAACTACCTTTAGAGCTTGGCAATCTTAAATACTTTCAAGAACTCCGGTTGGACAGAAATAAGTTGCGTGGCAATGTTTCCGATGGCAATGCTTCAGTTGTTTCCAACACGCAAGGAATGTAAGAAATTATTCCTTACACCGGTGATGACATCTTATTGTCATCAACCACAAGTTTCTTGAGTGAATTTCCTTAACCATTCCAATATATACATCTGAAATGAAGAATGTGTTATCTTCCTTCAAATATATATAGATTCGGTTTTTGTCGCTCGACTTTCTTAAAACTTGCAGATTTCTCCTACAACTTTCTTGTTGGAAGCATACCTAAATGCTTGGGTTACCTTCCTTGGTGTGTACAGTATACATACCATCTTTTCTTTATCTATGCCATTGCATATTATGCACGTGTATGTTTACTCTCATTTTCTTTTTCATCCTTGCAGGATGAGCTTTTTGGGCAATTGCCTGCCATATAAATACATCAAGCAACGCATGTCTGAATATTGTGGTAAGTTTTTATGTGGTTAATTGAATCATTTCTTGTATATTTAGAGCATTAACAATATTGAAACCATCAATTTCACATATAGACTTAGGTTTATAAGTGAATTTATTTTCTTGCTTAAAGTATGATTTACCATATCTTAGAGGCGGAGCCAGGATTTCAAGATAAGGGGGCTTAGATTATTTAAACTAGTACTCATTAAAAAAAATCGAACAACATAATAAAAATTATTACTAGTGGAGAGGGCCTTAACGGGGCTTAATACAAAAAAAAAAGAAAAAAAGAAGAAGGATATAGTGGAGAGTGGAGTGGGCTTTAAGTAGGCTTGATACAAAAAAAGAAAAAAAAAAAGATATAGTGGACTGGACTTAAGGGGGGCTTGATACAATTTTATTGAATATGGACCAAAAAAACTTAATTAAATTTGAGCCATTGCAGGAGGCTGGACACCCCTTGGTCCCTCCCCCCCCCCTCCGCCACTGCCTTATCTTGATCCTCCTAAGTGTAATTTATGGTAGTAATTTATTGTATATTATTACTTTACTAAGAACCAAAGACGGCTAAAATAGTAAAATTACCTAATTTTAAAGATTGGATGTGAAGCGTTTCTTGCTTCACACCCAAATTTAATATAAAACTTTTTAATAGTACCCCTCATAGCAAAACCCATTTGTACATCCAATGATATTAAATTTATTTATTGAAAGGAGGCAAAAAAATAACTTTGTGTTTCTAAACATTTTGCAATTTAGGATTAAATTCTTTATAAATTGTGTGCATAGTGACTATTGGAACTTGTGAAAACTTTCTATGTCCGTAGATTAATTAATTAAAAAACGAGATGCATATAAGATATATAGCCGTCTTTTGCTATAAACTCATAAAATATTATTGATTAAATGTGTTTCTTTTTTAAATAGAAAACTCATTTAATACTTAAAAGTTGAGAGATCAATAATAATCCATTTAAAGCTTAAAAATTGTTAACCCATACGGCTTCATAAAATTTATAAGATCAACACTCATGTATAACAATTTAGAAGACCTAAGTGACATATTTTTTTAAGGGTCGGATGAGGTACGTAAATCAACAATGACACCACCGCAAGAGAGGGTCGATAAACTAAATATAAAGTATTACACTATATATAATCGCTCCCGCAGCAACGCACGGGTTTTCTACTAGTAGATTATAGTTATCAATAATAATTCATGTTTCAAATTTTCAATTAACACAACAACAAAAGTACACAACCACATCATAATTACTTAATTTCTAAACATAAACCATCTTCAAAGAATTAAATTATAACACCAAGAAAACTAATTTAATAACTAATAAAGAAAAACTTACAGCAACAGGGAAGGGAAGAAGACGGTAGTAGGATGGGTTCCGGTGGAGGGTCGGAGGCGGCGATGGCAGGGGCATTTGGGAGTTGATTAAGTTAAAAGGGTTTGGCCTTTTTTTGTTGCTCTCGACAGTTGGTAAGGAAGGGAGGGGAAGAAGTTTTGTTGGGATTTTTACGTATAATTTAAGGGTTAACAAAAATATTATTTATGGGGTAACATAATTTTTTTAAGGGGTAACAAAAAAAATTATTTTAGGGTAAAATTTTATAAAAAAAGTAAAAATAATTTTTTTTTGCACTTCACCAAAAAAAATCGAGGGGTAACAGATGTCCCCCCTAAGTTCATGTTGCATCCGCCCCTGAACACAAGCGAACATTAATGAACACAAACAAGTATTCATGAACACAAATGAACACAAACAAACACAAAGAGGTGTTCATAAACGGAAACAAACACAAACGAACATATATTAACTTTCGAATACGATATAAATGAAACGCATTAAGACATTAGCTAGATTACCCAAAATATAACTTAACTAGAATTTGACCCCCGCGCGTTGCGGCGGGGCCACGCTGCGAACACTCTATAGTCCAGAGATGATAATGCGAATGATATACCAACGGTCTGCGTTTATCAAAGAACCATTGTTGCGGCAGTTGCAATGATGGCTCCTAAGAAAAGCCTAAAATATTACATGTTAGGCATAGTTTCAAAACAAAATAATGGCTAGATTGAATTTAGTGGTAAATTTCAAAAACAAAACATGACATTAGCATACCAAGTAGAACAACAAAACCCCTAAATTGATTTGTTACATATTACCACTTGAAAACTATTACCAAAAAGCCATGCTTACTCTTTTTATACAACCAAAATGTTATCAAACCCTACACACAGAACCACTATACTTCCTGTTCGACCAAACTGTGCCTCCAAGCTTCACTAAGAAAGGCTTTACCTATACATGGTTATACAATATAAGTATAATCATGTAACACAAAAGGGTTTAAACCAAATTCAAATTATGTGAAAAGTGTGAAAGGAAAAAACCATCATGGCATAGCTTACGCCAAACTCATACGCCGAGCAATGTATGACATCAACTTGATTGTTGGCGTAACTCAAAGACGAACCAGCGTAACTCTTTGTCTTTCTCATTAAATCAATTTAAATAGCCAGTAAAGCTTGTAAAGGCAGAAAAGAACACGTAATAGAGCAAGAAAACGTATATAAAGAACGTACCGTCCGACAAGTCGACGAAAACAGTTGCCACGGGAGCACAACCGTCTGCAGCTGGCCTAGGAAGCGGAGGAAGTGTTCTGGAAGGCTATGGACTTTAGAAGTTGATGATCGAGATGATGGCTGCGTTGGTGGTGTGAGGATGGCAACACTCCGTGTGGTTAAGATGGGGATAAGAGAGAGAGATGTATATCTATCAGAGAAAAGGAAAGATTGAAACAATCAAGAATGAAGATGTGGTAGTATCTAGAAACCATAGAACAAACAAAATCATGTACAACTAATACAAAGGTATGTACAATATCATTAAGCACACAAAACCAATTAAGCACAGAGTACAACACTACAATGCACAAACCATTTGTAAATTAATATACGGTCGATAAACTAAATATAAAGTATTACACTATATATAATCGCTCCCGCAGCAACGCACGGGTTTTCTACTAGTAGATTATAGTTATCAATAATAATTCATGTTTCAAATTTTCAATTAACACAACAACAAAAGTACACAACCACATCATAATTACTTAATTTATAAACATAAACCATCTTCAAAGAATTAAATTATAACACCAAGAAAACTAATTTAATAACTAATAAAGAAAAACTTACAGCAACAGGGAAGGGAAGAAGACGGTAGTAGGATGGGTTCCGGTGGAGGGTCGGAGGCGGCGATGGCAGGGGCATTTGGGAGTTGATTAAGTTAAAAGGGTTTGGCCTTTTTTTGTTGCTCTGGACAGTTGGTAAGGGAAGGGAGGGGAAGAAGTTTTGTTGGGATTTTTACGTATAATTTAAGGGTTAACAAAAATATTATTTATGGGGTAACATAATTTTTTTAAGGGGTAACAAAAAAAATTATTTTAGGGGTAAAATTTTATAAAAAAAGTAAAAATAATTTTTTTTTGCACTTCACCAAAAAAAATCGAGGGGTAACAGATGTCCCCCCTAAGTTCATGTTGCATCCGCCCCTGAACACAAGCGAACATTAATGAACACAAACAAGTATTCATGAACACAAATGAACACAAACAAACACAAAGAGGTGTTCATAAACGGAAACAAACACAAACGAACATATATTAACTTTCGAATACGATATAAATGAAACGCATTAAGACATTAGCTAGATTACCCAAAATATAACTTAACTAGAATTTGACCCCCGCGCGTTGCGGCGGGGCCACGCTGCGAACACTCTATAGTCCAGAGATGATAATGCGAATGATATACCAACGGTCTGCGTTTATCAAAGAACCATTGTTGCGGCAGTTGCAATGATGGCTCCTAAGAAAAGCCTAAAATATTACATGTTAGGCATAGTTTCAAAACAAAATAATGGCTAGATTGAATTTAGTGGTAAATTTCAAAAACAAAACATGACATTAGCATACCAAGTAGAACAACAAAACCCCTAAATTGATTTGTTACATATTACCACTTGAAAACTATTACCAAAAAGCCATGCTTACTCTTTTTATACAACCAAAATGTTATCAAACCCTACACACAGAACCACTATACTTCCTGTTCGACCAAACTGTGCCTCCAAGCTTCACTAAGAAAAGGCTTTACCTATACATGGTTATACAATATAAGTATAATCATGTAACACAAAAGGGTTTAAACCAAATTCAAATTATGTGAAAAGTGTGAAAGGAAAAAACCATCATGGCATAGCTTACGCCAAACTCATACGCCGAGCAATGTATGACATCAACTTGATTGTTGGCGTAACTCAAAGACGAACCAGCGTAACTCTTTGTCTTTCTCATTAAATCAATTTAAATAGCCAGTAAAGCTTGTAAAGGCAGAAAAGAACACGTAATAGAGCAAGAAAACGTATATAAAGAACGTACCGTCCGACAAGTCGACGAAAACAGTTGCCACGGGAGCACAACCGTCTGCAGCTGGCCTAGGAAGCGGAGGAAGTGTTCTGGAAGGCTATGGACTTTAGAAGTTGATGATCGAGATGATGGCTGCGTTGGTGGTGTGAGGATGGCAACACTCCGTGTGGTTAAGATGGGGATAAGAGAGAGAGATGTATATCTATCAGAGAAAAGGAAAGATTGAAACAATCAAGAATGAAGATGTGGTAGTATCTAGAAACCATAGAACAAACAAAATCATGTACAACTAATACAAAGGTATGTACAATATCATTAAGCACACAAAACCAATTAAGCACAGAGTACAACACTACAATGCACAAACCATTTGTAAATTAATATACGGTCGATAAACTAAATATAAAGTATTACACTATATATAATCGCTCCCGCAGCAACGCACGGGTTTTCTACTAGTAGATTATAGTTATCAATAATAATTCATGTTTCAAATTTTCAATTAACACAACAACAAAAGTACACAACCACATCATAATTACTTAATTTATAAACATAAACCATCTTCAAAGAATTAAATTATAACACCAAGAAAACTAATTTAATAACTAATAAAGAAAAACTTACAGCAACAGGGAAGGGAAGAAGACGGTAGTAGGATGGGTTCCGGTGGAGGGTCGGAGGCGGCGATGGCAGGGGCATTTGGGAGTTGATTAAGTTAAAAGGGTTTGGCCTTTTTTTGTTGCTCTGGACAGTTGGTAAGGGAAGGGAGGGGAAGAAGTTTTGTTGGGATTTTTACGTATAATTTAAGGGTTAACAAAAATATTATTTATGGGGTAACATAATTTTTTTAAGGGGTAACAAAAAAAATTATTTTAGGGGTAAAATTTTATAAAAAAAGTAAAAATAATTTTTTTTTGCACTTCACCAAAAAAATCGAGGGGTAACAGATGTCCCCCCTAAGTTCATGTTGCATCCGCCCCTGAACACAAGCGAACATTAATGAACACAAACAAGTATTCATGAACACAAATGAACACAAACAAACACAAAGAGGTGTTCATAAACGGAAACAAACACAAACGAACATATATTAACTTTCGAATACGATATAAATGAAACGCATTAAGACATTAGCTAGATTACCCAAAATATAACTTAACTAGAATTTGACCCCCGCGCGTTGTGGCGGGGCCACGCTGCGAACACTCTATAGTCCAGAGATGATAATGCGAATGATATACCAACGGTCTGCGTTTATCAAAGAACCATTGTTGCGGCAGTTGCAATGATGGCTCCTAAGAAAAGCCTAAAATATTACATGTTAGGCATAGTTTCAAAACAAAATAATGGCTAGATTGAATTTAGTGGTAAATTTCAAAAACAAAACATGACATTAGCATACCAAGTAGAACAACAAAACCCCTAAATTGATTTGTTACATATTACCACTTGAAAACTATTACCAAAAAGCCATGCTTACTCTTTTTATACAACCAAAATGTTATCAAACCCTACACACAGAACCACTATACTTCCTGTTCGACCAAACTGTGCCTCCAAGCTTCACTAAGAAAAGGCTTTACCTATACATGGTTATACAATATAAGTATAATCATGTAACACAAAAGGGTTTAAACCAAATTCAAATTATGTGAAAAGTGTGAAAGGAAAAAACCATCATGGCATAGCTTACGCCAAACTCATACGCCGAGCAATGTATGACATCAACTTGATTGTTGGCGTAACTCAAAGACGAACCAGCGTAACTCTTTGTCTTTCTCATTAAATCAATTTAAATAGCCAGTAAAGCTTGTAAAGGCAGAAAAGAACACGTAATAGAGCAAGAAAACGTATATAAAGAACGTACCGTCCGGCAAGTCGACGAAAACAGTTGCCACGGAGCACAACCGTCTGCAGCTGGCCTAGGAAGCGGAGGAAGTGTTCTGGAAGGCTATGGACTTTAGAAGTTGATGATCGAGATGATGGCTGCGTTGGTGGTGTGAGGATGGCAACACTCCGTGTGGTTAAGATGGGGATAAGAGAGAGAGATGTATATCTATCAGAGAAAAGGAAAGATTGAAACAATCAAGAATGAAGATGTGGTAGTATCTAGAAACCATAGAACAAACAAAATCATGTACAACTAGTACAAAGGTATGTACAATATCATTAAGCACACAAAACCAATTAAGCACAGAGTACAACACTACAATGCACAAACCATTTGTAAATTAATATACGGTCGATAAACTAAATATAAAGTATTACACTATATATAATCGCTCCCGTAGCAACGCACGGGTTTTCTACTAGTAGATTATAGTTATCAATAATAATTCATGTTTCAAATTTTCAATTAACACAACAACAAAAGTACACAACCACATCATAATTACTTAATTTATAAACATAAACCATCTTCAAAGAATTAAATTATAACACCAAGAAAACTAATTTAATAACTAATAAAGAAAAACTTACAGCAACAGGGAAGGGAAGAAGACGGTAGTAGGATGGGTTCCGGTGGAGGGTCGGAGGCGGCGATGCCAGGGGCATTTGGGAGTTGATTAAGTTAAAAGGGTTTGGCCTTTTTTTGTTGCTCTCGACAGTTGGTAAGGGAAGGGAGGGGAAGAAGTTTTGTTGGGATTTTTACGTATAATTTAAGGGTTAACAAAAATATTATTTATGGGGTAACATAATTTTTTTAAGGGGTAACAAAAAAAATTATTTTAGGGGTAACATTTTATAAAAAAAAGTAAAAATAATTATTTTTGCACTTCACCAAAAAAAATCGAGGGGTAACAGATGTCCCCCCTAAGTTCATGTTGCATCCGCCCCTGAACACAAGCGAACATTAATGAACACAAACAAGTATTCATGAACACAAATGAACACAAACAAACACAAAGAGGTGTTCATAAACGGAAACAAACACAAACGAACATATATTAACTTTCGAATACGATATAAATGAAACGCATTAAGACATTAGCTAGATTACCCAAAATATAACTTAACTAGAATTTGACCCCCGCGCGTTGCGGCGGGGCCACGCTGCGAACACTCTATAGTCCAGAGATGATAATGCGAATGATATACCAACGGTCTGCGTTTATCAAAGAACCATTGTTGCGGCAGTTGCAACGATGGCTCCTAAGAAAAGCCTAAAATATTACATGTTAGGCATAGTTTCAAAACAAAATAATGGCTAGATTGAATTTAGTGGTAAATTTCAAAAACAAAACATGACATTAGCATACCAAGTAGAACAACAAAACCCCTAAATTGATTTGTTACATATTACCACTTGAAAACTATTACCAAAAAGCCATGCTTACTCTTTTTATACAACCAAAATGTTATCAAACCCTACACACAGAACCACTATACTTCCTGTTCGACCAAACTGTGCCTCCAAGCTTCACTAAGAAAAGGCTTTACCTATACATGGTTATACAATATAAGTATAATCATGTAACACAAAAGGGTTTAAACCAAATTCAAATTATGTGAAAAGTGTGAAAGGAAAAAACCATCATGGCATAGCTTACGCCAAACTCATACGCCGAGCAATGTATGACATCAACTTGATTGTTGGCGTAACTCAAAGACGAACCAGCGTAACTCTTTGTCTTTCTCATTAAATCAATTTAAATAGCCAGTAAAGCTTGTAAAGGCAGAAAAGAACACGTAATAGAGCAAGAAAACGTATATAAAGAACGTACCGTCCGGCAAGTCGACGAAAACAGTTGCCACGGGAGCACAACCGTCTGCAGCTGGCCTAGGAAGCGGAGGAAGTGTTCTGGAAGGCTATGGACTTTAGAAGTTGATGATCGAGATGATGGCTGCGTTGGTGGTGTGAGGATGGCAACACTCCGTGTGGTTAAGATGGGGATAAGAGAGAGAGATGTATATCTATCAGAGAAAAGGAAAGATTGAAACAATCAAGAATGAAGATGTGGTAGTATCTAGAAACCATAGAACAAACAAAATCATGTACAACTAATACAAAGGTATGTACAATATCATTAAGCACACAAAACCAATTAAGCACAGAGTACAACACTACAATGCACAAACCATTTGTAAATTAATATACTATATAATTATCCAAACATACTGATACTTAACATAATATTGATAAATATAATAAAGTAGTGTCTCAAAAAACTAAGTTCGCATCACAGGTGATTGGAGGAGGGCGTTGGAGGTGCATGGCGGAGGCTGTCAAAGGTAGAGGGCATTTACGCCGGAAGGTGGAAACATATAATGAGCATGGATACTAAAAGTTGATTTATTGATATCATATAGTTATATAATTACCTCACATATATTATTTATTTATTTATTTTGGGTAAAATAAAAGAAAATAATAAATTATAAAGATTAAAAACCCTATTAAACTATCGAACACCAACGAACACGTTACCGAGAATTCATGGACATAAACGAACGAATGCGACCTTTGTTCATGTTCGTTTGTTTAACTAAACGAACAAAATTTTTTGTTCGTGTTCGTTCCTTTATTAAACAAACGAACACAAATGAACTTCCTGCCAAACGGTTCGTGAACTGTTTGCTGAAAGTTCAGTTCGTTTGCAGCCCTAAATATGGGCTAAATAATTAAAAAGTAAAAAAATGCATTGAACGTCTTCGATGTTCTTTATTATGTTTTTGAATTATGAATCATGACTGATTAACTAGTCTGTTTCAACTCACAGACTTAAAGCCGCTCTACTAATGCAGGCAGAGAATCCGCGCAAGTTGGAAATGGCACGTCGTTTAGACCATGTAGGTAAGCGATCGCATAGGTCAAACACCATTATATCTCGCCACACAGGTGTGCTTCACGCCATGTCATACGACATACACGACTCACTGATGCACTTACGATCATTTACGTCGTTCGAAAGCCGCCACATAGACCAGGACGCTACCTGGTCATGCGCCATCCAATTTTGTGCCCAAACCGCGATGTCATTTCATCCGCATAGGATGACCCATCAACCTCTTTACTGAACCATGCGTACATAATTAAATACACAAAGGCGACTCTCAAGCATTGTGAAGTGCAAAGTGCGCACATGTCCCGAGCCACGCACTTGTGTGTCCGCGAGTGCGAGTTAAAGGTGCTTCCGACCCTTCGCGAGTTCACTAGATTGAAACATGTAGCATTTAGTTCAAGTTTCCACTTTCCATTCGATTTCACATTTTTAGCATTTTTAGTTTTAAATATCAATCTTTGAGCATTGATATCTCATTCATCTTAACTACATTTTAGATGTGGTTTTATTCATTGTGAAACTCTCACATCATATAACACAAACACACAAAGATATATCTATTTTAACCACAATTTAAAGTATATGTTTTTTTGTCCAATATTAATAAAATTTCATTTTCCGATGTATGTGAAAAATCTACTTTTACAAAATGTCCAATTATATTTTGTATTAACATATTTGGGTTATTTTCGTGATTTTCCTTTTTTTAAGAAGTTATCTCATTGAATCATCATATTTTGGGAAGTCGACATACACGCCATCCTCCCACTACAACTAAAAAGATTAAAATATGAGGTTAATGTTCTAAGATTATCATGGTAGAGGTAGTGAGCCGACAGTGCTAATATTTTATGAGGACATGCTAAGGTCAATGAATGATAGCGACTTTGTTTTTTTTTTTTAATGACCAACAAAATTTTTATTAATCACTCAAACCAACGGGATACTAGCAAATTACCCATGCACAAATAGACCATTGAAGTTCACCACCTATCCCAATCTAAATCGCCTTGTTTCGCTCTTCCCTTTACCAAAAGGAGACTCCTCGCCTTGATTTCGCCGATAAACTTTTGTAGAGATACTTGTTTATGAGCAAACACCACCTAATTGGGACTCTTCCAAATGCACCAAATAAACGTTAAACATATCACATTGAACACCTTCTTTATCTTCTTTGAACCCCCAATGTAATAGTGTAATCTCAAGAGGTCTTTAAACTCGAACGCGAACACATTTCCCACATTGCACCATTGTGAGATTAGTTGCCAAATAGATTGAGCCAAGTTACATGACAAAAACAAATGCTCAATGGTTTCTGAATGCTCCCCGCCCAATGGACACAAGTCGGAACCCACTTGGATGTTTCTTCTACTTAGTGCCACCTAAGTCGGAATTCTTCCCAAAGCCGCACGCCATGCCAACTCCCGACTCCTTTATAACTTGAACCGCTGCAGCTATATTCTTTCACGTCCCAGGAGCCGACATCCTCACCGGTATTGGGTTCCAATCTCTCGACGAACGATGTAAAGCTCAAATCACCTTCCTCCGTAGTCCACAATGGTCAACTTTGAATCGTCAACACCACTTTGCCAACATAGCTAAGTTTGTGTCTTTCAACGAGCCGAAACCCAACCCACCTCCTTCCATTATGCCAATCACGTTATCCCATGCCACCCAATTCATACAAGCCTTTTCGTCCGACCCACCCCAAAAGAATACCCTCCGTATACGAACGAAGTCTTCCAAAACTTTTATAGGTTCCTTGTAAAGAGAGAAGTAGTAGGTTGGTAGAGAGTTAACAGACGATTTGATTAGTACCACCCGACCCAAAACGACAATTGCCTAGCCTTCAAAATAGAGAACCTCTTACGAAAAGCCTCCAAGAACGGCCTCCAATGTTTTGTGAGAATCATATTTGCCCCTACCACTAACCCCAAATAATAGGGTTGTGCAAAGGGTCAAAACCTGACCTAACCCGAACCCACTAGAACCGTATACCCTTTTATTGTTGAAATTAGGAACCACGAACCGAACCTTAAAAAGTTATGTGGTTCCGGGTCCTAAAAGTTCTAATGGTCGAGTAAAGAGTCTGACCCTCCAGAACCTTCTAATGTAATAGGCTTTAGAGGGTTATATATTCATATTCTTTTACCATGCTCGTAAAATAATTCTTCCATATAGTTCTAACAATAGCCTATGAGTTTTCTTTTTTAAGTGAGTTTTCATTTCTTGACTTATGTTTTCGTAACAATTTTGTCATCCTCATCACTCGGAACATTATATCAATTTGTTATGTATACATCATAAATATACACACATACATATCGGATTAACATACATAAATATTTATTTTAAATTTGAATATAATAAATATATTATATAATATATCGCATCTATACACAAAAGGGACCGTTTGACAACGAAAAACATAATATTTTTTAAAAAGAATTATCATTTAATTCAAGGGTAGAGATCTTAAGAGAACCAACCCCTATTTGAGAACTGAGAGAACTATTCTGGACAACATATTTCTTATAAAAGCAAAAAAAAATGTTTTAATCACATGTTTTTATGGAAGAGGGTTATATATTCATATTCTTTTACCATGCTCGTAAAATAATTCTTCCATATAGTTCTAACAATAGCCTATGAGTTTTCTTTTTTAAGTGAGTTTTCATTTCTTGACTTATGTTTTCGTAACAATTTTGTCATCCTCATCACTTGGAACATTATATCAATTTGTTATGTATACATCATAAATATACACACATACATATCATATTAACATACATAAATATTTATTTTAAATTTGAATATAATAAATATATTATATAATATATCGCATCTATACACAAAAGGGACCGTTTGACAACGAAAAACATAATATTTTTTAAAAAGAATTATCATTTAATTCAAGGGGTAGAGATCTTAAGAGAACCAACCCCTATTTGAGAACTGAGAGAACTATTCTAGACAACATATTTCTTATAAAAACAAAAAAAAAATGTTTTAATCACATGTTTTTATGGAAGAGGGTTATATATTCATATTCTTTTACCATGCTCGTAAAATAATTCTTCCATATAGTTCTAACAATAGCCTATGAGTTTTCTTTTTTAAGTGAGTTTTCATTTCTTGACTTATGTTTTCGTAACAATTTTGTCATCCTCATCACTCGGAATTTGTTATGTATACATCATAAATATACACACATACATATCAGATTAACATACATAAATATTTATTTTAAATTTGAATATAATAAATATATTATATAATATATCGCATCTGTACACAAAAGGGACCGTTTAACAACGAAAAACATAATATTTTTTGAAAAGAATTATCATTTAATTCAAGGGTAGAGATCTTAAGAGAATCAACCTCTATTTGAGAACTGAGAGAACTATTCTGGACAACATATTTCTTATAAAAGCAAAAAAAAAAATGTTTTAATCACATGTTTTTATGGAAGATTTTTTTTTATTTTTTTTCATTTATACATATGTGTATATTACATTTTAGTTATATATATGTGTATATTTCAGTTATACATATGTGTATATTTATTTTTTGAACGGCCAACTAAGAACGCACGGGGAACTCTGTACGCAGCACCTATTGGCGAAAGGTAGCTCCATCAGGCGGCCCAACCCGCACGGACGGAGCCCCGCGCCCACCCGTTTCCTATTCCAGGGAAAAACAGGCCCGCATACCCGCCTGAAGGCACGACGGCAGCGAACCGGTAAAACCTGGAGGGATCAGGAGTCGAACCCATGACCACAAAGATGATGTGTCTCTCTATCACTTCCCGGTACCACTCCACCATAAGGTGGGTGGTACATATGTGTATATTGCAATTATACACATGTGTATATTAAAAAAAAAATAAAAAAAATAAAAAAATTATGTATAAAAAGCAGCGATTAAAGCAAAAAAAATTGCCTTAGAGAAATGTGTGGTCTAGAATGGTTCTCTCAGTTCTCAATTTGGCCAAATGTTCTCATTTGAACCAATTCCTTTAATTCAATTACGTATTTAATAACCTCTTCTGCATTGTTTCTCCACCTTTTATCCACTGGCTTCTCCACTCCAAATTCTATTAATTAACCATGACCTGTTGGACCGAAGTGGAGAAGATCGCAATAGTGACAGCTTGAATGGAAAGCAACGATAACCCTGACGTGGCCGAGGGTCGATTTGGCCACACATCCTTCGGGAATTTAAAGACTTAGTCAATGGTTTAAACCGAACAACTGACTCACTCAACCGCAAGTGGTCCGGTCTTCAAAACATGCACGAGCCAAGAGTTCAAGGGTCTCTTCTAAAAAACCTTGCAACAAGTACTTGTCAATACCCCTGAACATGAGGCCATTACATTCACAAAAATCAAGTACGAATTTTGCAATGGTGGTGACTTTCCTCACATATCAGCATGACAAATGATCAGGCCGACACTAGATTTGTTTTTTAGTTATGTTTATTATGTTTCTTATGTTTAAATTATTTGGTTAGGTTAATTTTTATGTAATGTTTTTGTTTGTAGTTTATTTATGTTTATTATATAATGTTATGTTTGTTTAATTACTTTGATTATTGTAGGATCGTTTTTTTTATCTAACAAGAAATTTGATTCACGTGGTTTTCTTGATAATAAAAGCAGAAACAATATAATAAAGTATGGTACATTATCTAAATATGAAGATCAACACAAACACAAGATATGGCACACGGTTAATTAGCATCAAATCACTCGGGTTGATAAAGGTCCGGCAAAGCAAGAAGTACACTCTTTAAACACACACTTAAAAGACATAAAATGAGAAAGCTAATGAACAAGGTGGAAGACTGAGGTATTTATACTATCCCTTGGTCTCCATGCATCCACAATCTCTCTAGACAATTAATCACATTGCCACTAATTAAGGAATACAAACTTACAAAATAAAGACCAAAATAGATAAACAATGATAAGTGACACTAGCTAGGGACATCTTGCATTAACAATTACTAATTTAAAACACAAAAAAAAAAAAAATCATGGTGACGTGGAGGCTATCCAGGCACCGTCCACGCCACCACCACCTTATGTGAGGTGGATGTCACATGTCAGTTTATACCCCCTTAAAGGCATGACTACATCGTATAGCCTAACATTGTGTCCGTTAGGGATTCGTGGCCAATGTGGAAAAGAGAGACAGGCCACTACACAGGCTAGGAGTAGGACGTGACGAGAAGATAGGGATTGATTATTCATCTTATAATTTACATACGAGATTAGATAAAAATATTCGACAAAGGAGAGATAAGAGAAAGGGTCGTCCGTGAAACTTTCTGACGTAGAGTAGAGATTCCTGGCTGTCATTTGTAGCAATATTGGAGACATATATGTGTTGCACCATTACACGTTGGGCTAACTACCTGTTATCACATATTGGACTAGAGTGATATAATTTGTTATCCCATCCCCACTCACAAATGCTACAGGAGCCATATCCACATGGTAGTCAGTATATGCTTTCCGGCACTCAAACACGTGTTGGTTGCTTACACGCCAAGTAATATTGTTGTACTTGTACCTTCTTCAGCTGCATCTTTAAACCACCGGCCCTATTTTTTATATAATTAAGGCCCCCTATTTCCACCACCTCAAAACTTATTTGCACCGGCCTCTACGGCTCGTAGAGGCCTCTACGAGCTGTAGATGGTCCTCTGCGGCTCATAGAGGCCTCTACGAGCTGTAGAGGCTTGTGTCAATCATTGCAGTGGCACCCACCTCTACGGCCCGTAGAGGCCTCTACGAGCGGTAGAAGGATGTGGTTTTCAATGCTCTGACACCTCTACGGCCCATAGAGGCCTCTACGAGCCGTAGAGAGCTGTAAAACCCTAAAAAACCCGGTGTAAATAACATGACCCATAATTAAAACATTTTGATAAGTTGTTTTTATTAATTTCATAAACCCCTAGACCTGGTTGTTTTTTGTTGAACGACAATTTTTTAACATCTTAGTTCCACATTATTTTGCACTTGTAAGGATTTTAAACCCACAAACTCACATTTGGAAGAGTGAAACGAGGGCCGGATGGACTAAGTGTTGAGGGGGATGTAGTGCCCCCTCTAGATTTTTTAAGGTGCCCCAACCCTATTCAGCAGCCCAAGTTTCCAACCAAGAGTCTACCAAGAAAACACGGTTGTTCATCAATCGACAATCACATGCTTAAGAAGCTCTTGACCCCGTCTTTGTACGGCTATACTCACGGTTGTTCATCAATCGACAATCACATGCTTGATCAGGTTACATGACAATTATAGTATGTATTTTGTTTTATTATATTCAATGAAGTTTGTTGCTTACATTTATTTATTTATGTAGTGTTCTTCATGTAAGCTTTTTTTACCCAAACCATTTAGACTTGACGCGTTCTATACGGACTTATTTTCACCCACTCAATAAAATTTCTCGATCCGTCACTAATGGAAACCATGCCACTAGAGGTACAAGTCAATATAGGTACCCTAGACCCTAGTGATCCGGGTATTGTTCCTATATACATACAATAAAAAAAGATGTTGATCAGCAAAAGGAAATACAAATTAGCATTCATGCATGAACAAACTTAAAACTCTAAGATTAAGCTCCACATTTTGTTTCTAAATTCTAGCTGTTCTCCGATCATGTCATAGTCATTGTCATCGCCGTTACTATTGTCATGGTCATTTTCCCGACATTACTTGAATCCACTCGAAACGACCTTCCAAAGGTATGTCATCTACGATGTCAAAATTATACCTGCACATTAATATAGTCTGTTAAATTAGTCACATCATCTCTCTAGTTTTACACATTATTTTTACTATAGAGGTGCCCAAAGTCCGTTCCTCATAAAGAGTGTACGTTTAGCATCACCCTATTGTATCAAGCAAGTAAAATATTACTCACTTGTCTTTAAAACGCTTGTTAAGCCCTTCCTGAGCAGCCGCGAAGAATTCTTCGAGTTCTGAATCCGGCGGCATCTTCTCCCTTGATGACATTGCGCGCGGACAAGGGTTCTTAACTACTTCACACATAGTTGACTCAAGTTCGCCAGATTCTGCTTTGGACTCGCTGTCCGGTGTGCTGAAAGAATGGGCCATACATAAGAAAGAAGATAAAACAGAAGATAATCCTGAGCCATGTAACTAAATGATGATATTCAATCATTAATAATTATAAACCTTTCATCTCCATCTGAATCATATCTACCAGTAACAGCCGATACAGTTTCAATACTCTCCTGCAAATTTATAACAAATTATTAAAGTTTTTAAAAATATTGGAATGTGTAACTTTCACATATAGCTAAAAATACAAAAGTTTTAATATATAGTACAAAATAATTGAAATATTAAATAGATCGTACAAATATCTTCACAGTTCATACATTACCTCTAGATCCAAAAATTTCAAATTATCCAATGAACCGGTGCTAGAGCAATCAATTTTTTTAATATGCACAAACGTTATTGAACTATTGAGCTTCCTCCTCTTCATTGCGGCAAGATTATCAACCGTCTCCGTCATCTCCACATGTGTAACCTCCATTTAAACTACCAGAACCAAACCAAATGAGGGTCAAGAAGGTCCGTTGACTCCTGAGAACTCGTTGCTCTTTTATATATAAAACCTAAGTTATTATGTAAGAAAAACAATAAGTTAGACGTCTTATTTGTAACAAACTTAAGAGAGAATATAACCTTATGATGACTCTGACTAAAATGTCCTGGCTTCGCGCTAGTGACCTCAGTTTGTTACCTGCATGCATGCGTCATTGCTCAAGTAATTATCCGGAATGATGATGGTGACGACGACAACGACCTGGACGACTACTAGGATGTTATTGCTAGGGATTTCGTTTGACAAGTTGTTGTAACCTTATATTTACGATTTAATTTTCTCCCTACTTTGGTGTTAGGGATATGTAGGCGTAATGATGGCGTTATTATTTATATTACATTTGTACAAAATAAATGCGTTAACAATTAGACTGACAACAGTGGTCCACCTTAGATAACAATAAAAAGTACCTTCGTCGTCAACAGTAAGTTATTCCTTTTCAGTTTAATAATAGAAACTTTTTCATCTTCTTGTTTTAGGTTGATGCCACGTGTAAATATTTACCGGTGATAGTCGGTAAATGGCCAAAGGAAGAACACATGCGTGCGCTTATGGTCACACCATGTCATTTGACTCATTTCGACCTTTACAATTGAATGGTTTTACTTATGTTAATTAGCTCATGGATTACAAAATGTGGTTGAGAAGTCACCAATTTGCATAAATGTTTAAATGAGTCACAAAATTAGTCTCGGCTAACAGTGACATTAATAGCTAAAACATAAAGAATAAAATCATGAAAAAAATTCTATCATTAATGATTAACATTGTATTATTGAATAGAAACAAAACGATTACGAAGGACATTACAAAGAAAATAAGTGGTAAAAACGACCTATATAAGAATTCTCTCATCATCACCTTATATACATTTTTATAGACACAAGGCCCACCACCAACAGTTTTACACTTCTACTTAGAAAGGTAAAAGAGAATCTTTTTGTCTTGGGCTTAAATCAATTGGCAATAGTGTTACACAAATAGTGAAAACCAAGACATACCCATTAAGATCAAAATCAACATTCTAGTCAATGCACAAGTGTTTATCATTTGGCATTAATAGTAACTAATGGAAATGCCCGCGCGTTGCCGCGGTAATTATGGTTTTCTAGCGCATATTGCGTCACGGGTTTTACGTAATTAATTTATGGCTAAATAAAGGTGAAGAGACAATATGTTATATAGTTATGTTTTTTTGGCACGCGTTATCACGGGTACCTTCTCAATTGCAAGTGTATATTACATTATGATATTCCAATAAAATGCCTACACCCCCTCTGTGCAATTCTAAAAACATAGAACAAACAAGAATATGTTGGGTAATCAACTAATGAACCGACAAGAACACATTCAATTTCTCCATTTATGATCTTTCAATTCATTAACATTAGCTTATCTTCATTCAGTTAGATATGTTAGTTTGATAAGAAATGAACACACATTCATTTGTCTTAACGGACATATACAGTACTAAAAGTAAGATTCGTTCATTTAAGTGTATCGTATCAATATGTTTGTTCATATAAAGTTAAAACCAATGAGCATGAACAAGCCCCGTTGGTGTTCATTCAACTCGTTACATGCCTAACAACCAAACTAGTGCTTGTGCATTACCTAACCAAACAGGTTTTCACCCACACACAAAATAGCCCATACCCAACCCACCCATTTTGTCACTTCTAGTTTTGATGTTGAACTATGTGCTTCTTACAGGAGTTCATTATTACGTGTTTGGTTTTCTAGCTTCAAGTTCACTCTAGGGATATTTTCCATTGAGGGACTTCCACTTCGGGAGCTAAACTTCTCGTAGCGTCTTGCTCTTCTTAAAACCAAGATACCTTATAAATTCTGATTTTGGGTCAAATCCAATGGGCATGTTCACGAGCATTGACTGGTTGATTATTGAAACTAAATGTTGATTAAAAATAGATTATAATTAAGTAGGAATTTGATACATGATTGATGTTCACATCTGTTTGCCTGTGGCTGAAATATACATCACCAGAAGTTAAATGTGGTGATTCTAAGCACATGGAAACTATCATTCTATTCGACAATAACACGATGTGATATAACCTTTGACGAAGTAAGTTCCTATTCATTGGTGCGGATGAGTTTGTGTATATTAGATCCATATGTAAGTCTTACTTCTGCTTAAAAAATGCCAACTGTTTCAAGTTGCACCATAGTTTATATAATGAATTCCGCATGAGTAATTGAACAATATACTGTAGCAGTTTTCAACATATTATTTGTTATGTGATCAACATACAGATGTGTATTTTTTATTCAGGAGAATGAGCTGTGAATACATGTACCGTGCATAAACCGAATACCATAGCCCTTGAGAATTGTGCCCAATAGAGAACCGATCCCCATGGAGTTGTGCAGCTGTGTGCTCTCCTCCTAATGAGGCAAATTGACCAAGATGCTTGCATCTACACAAAGGCCAAAGCCAACCATACATGTGTCAATAATGTACTACCATTCATTCTTTTTACAAGCTTTTGTGCATTTTTGCCAGTAGGTACCTAAAAGGCCGAAAACGATGATGTCCCAACTCTTGGAAACGTATAGGGCCTTCTGGATGTTTCTCACACTTGTCCATACGCTTGAAACAATCTGCAAGGTAGGAGCCCCACTGAGGTGCAACCTGCAGATTACCAATGGTGGCAAACAGACCAATTTAACTATAAACATAAAAATAATAGTAAGACAAAAGTTTTCCATGAATTTCCAAAGAATGAGTAACATGTGTAGCTTTGGTAGATTACTAACTGTTATGTATGTTTCACCCTCATAAGTGATAGTGAAATTAGGAAATGAAAGTTAGTTTTTATTAATTAGGATATTCATGTTTGGTGATAGCTAGCATTCAATGAAGAAATTAGAAACACCAATAATGTAAGTAATGTAATTGTACTTGCACATAAAAAGCATTAGATGTTGCCATTTAGATAGTACACACGACAATAGCAGGTTATGGTAGGAGAAGGGGAATAGCAGGACAGAAGGCGTACCTAGTCTGTCCAAAATTGCCGAATCCGCAATGGTTGCTATTTTCTCGCCGATGCTAATTCGTTCTATCAATTCCCTGCATAACAATTACAAATCAATATTATAAACATTATCTTATATTAATTAAAGAAGAATAACATGTAAACAGTAAAGAGGAAGATGAATTATTATATATAGTATTAAATTACAAACAACTTATGCAATTTTGTGTTGTACCATATGCATCAAAGGTGTTATATGCTTTGTACTCTTGTACCATATGCATGATGGGTTGTACATATTTATATATTTATATTATTTATATAGTATTAAATTACAAATGCTTTGTGCATAGTAGACTTGTACGTTGTGCTTAATTCGTTTTTTGTGTTTAATAGGTTTGTAACTATTAGCGCAGAACCTTCTAGATAGATTTATTATTATTTAGAATAGATATTGTGTTTAAATGGTTGTCATTATCTGTCATTATCCTTTCCATATTAGAGTCATAGTTGGGTTAGGATTCCTCCCTATATAAGGGGGCTTTGTATTCTTTTTTATTCATTTCAATAATAATACCATAAACACTTTTATGGTATCAGAGCCTCGGTTCTGAAAACCTAAAAATTTCTTTTTCCGATTTCTTTTCAATCGCAGCAGCCAATCTGCCGCATACCCGATGACCAAATCCGATGAACAGGGGTCTTCGGATCCCAGTTCCAAACCCAATCCCTTACATCCCGCGTACTCGGTTACGAATATTCAATCTAAAATTCGTACCTTGGACGGATCAAAGGTCACATATTCTGCATGGGTCAAGCTCTTTAAACTACACGTAGTTGCTTACAAGGTCTTGGATCACATAGACGGCACAGCAGCCCCTCAACCGGAAGACCCTGCATACGCTCAATGGCTGGAACTGGATGCTCTAGTCCTTCAATGGATTTTGAGCACCGTCTCCGATGATTTGCTACCCAGAGCCATGGATTCAGACGGAACCGCTCGCGGTGCTTGGCTCAAACTAAAGAAGATTTATTTAAGTAACAAGAAGGCACGTGCAGCCGCACTCGAACCAAGTTTGTTAATCTTACCTTAGCCGCTTGTTCCTCGCTTGACGATTATTTTCAGAAATTAAAAGAACTCGCAAATCAACTGGAGGACGTTGACCAGCCTATTACTGAGTTTCGTCTGGTCCTTCAGCTTGTACGCGGGTTACCAGCTGAGTACGACACTACGGCTTCTTTGATTAATTCTACCAACGCAGATTGGGATCTTGCTATAAGTATGTTGACTGACGAAGCGATCAGAATTGAAGGACGACAGAAAGCCACTACTTCTGTCCTGGCTGCTCCCACCGTGTCACAGCAGGCTGCGTCCAGCCAACCCTCTTCTTAGCAGCCTTCCTACAGCGGACAGCAGCCCTATCGGGGCCGAGGACGCGGCCGCAACAGCAACTTTAATCGCACCAACCGAGGTGGACGCGGCCGTGGCGGGGGACGTTCCACAGGTAACTTTTTCTGGCCCCTTCCTAACACGGGTTATCCCACTTGGGCTTGGTGGAATACGCCACCCTGCCCGTATCCAACTCAGCAAAACTGGGCCCCACAAGCTGCTCCTTCCGGTTCCTCAGCTCAGTCCCAGCAGTCCGCCCCGTCTGCTCCTCCGGCCTACTACACACAAGCCGGCCCAGCCCACAACAAGCACCGGGCTTCAATGCTTTCAGCCCGGCAGATCTACAGGCTGCGGTCCAAGCTATGTCTTTGAATCAACAACAACAGGACCCTGGCTTAATGGATACGGGTGCGGGATCTCATGTAACTTTGGATTCAGGTATGATTACTATTCCCAACTCGTCTCCTGTAAATACTAAAATTGTTGTTGGCAATGGTCAATTTCTACCAATACACGGGACCGGCACTGGCTTTTTCAAAATACATAACCGTACATATATTTTACCAAACATCCTTTATAGCCCGTCCGTTATCAAAACCCTTATCTCTGTTCGACGCTTCTCCCGTGATAATATGTATCTATTGAATTTGACCCTTTTGGTTTCACTGTGAAGGATCTCAAAACTGGATGCCGCCTTTCACGCCACAATAGCACGGGAGACGTCTACCCAATCACACCACCTCAACTTCCGCACCAAGCATGTTTCCTGTCCGTTACTTCCCTTCCTTGGCATGATCGGCTTGGCCACCCTGGCGTTCAAGTCCTTGATATTCTTAGTCGTAATTTTAATTTTTCATGTAATAAAGACTCTTTGTCTAGACTTTGTAATTCATGCCAATTATCTAATAGTAAACGATTACCTTTTTATACATCTAGTTCATTCACTTTTTCACCTTTTGATATAATACATTGTGACCTATGGACCTCACCCATTGTCAGTAAAACCGGTTATAAATACTATATGGTTTTAATTGACAACTTTTCTCACTTTGTTTGGGTATATCCATTAAAATATAAATCTGAAACATACCCAACATTTGTCAAGTTTCACCGCTTAATCTTAACCCAATTTAACCGTCCTATAAAAACCTTTCAATGTGATTGGGGCGGAGAATTTGACAACCACCAATTTAAGAATTTCGCTCACCAAAACGGCCTTCTTTTTCGTTTCTCGTGCCCACAAACATCATCTCAAAACGGCCGTGCGGAACGGATGATTCGCCGCTTAAACAATATCATCCGCTCCCTACTTATTCATGCTTCTCTTCCCCCATTCTTTTGGGTTGAAGCACTTCACACGGCTGTTTACCTTCACAACATACTCCCCACCAAAAGATTAAATTTTTTCACACCCACCTTCGCCCTCTACCTTCGCCACCCCAGCTACGACCACCTACGAGTATTCGGGTGCGCGTGTTACCCGAACACTTCAGCCACTCAACCCCATAAATTGCACTCTCGGTCCATTCAGTGCATTTTCTTAGGCATCCACCGGACTTCCGAGGGTACCGGTGCCTCGACCCATCCACGGGTAAGGTTCTCATATCTCGTCACGTTACCTTCGACGAGTCTGTCTTCCCGTACGGTCAGCCAACATCCGCAGCTCCGTACTCCTTCTTGGAGGACCCCATACCTCCTCACTTTCAATTCGGCCCACTACCTACCCAACCTCCTCTCAACCCACCTACCTCTCCTCCTGGCCCATTTACACCCGGCCCATCACCACCACCACCACCACCCGGCCCAACCACCCCGTACCCACTCACATACTCCCGTCGGCCAAAACCACCAGCCCCATCTGTTCAGCCCACATCTTCGGCCCACCCATTACCACCCAAACCTTCGGCCCAGCCTTCCAACACCCATCCTATGGCCACCCGCACCAAAACCGGTTCTATTAAACCCACCAACCTAAGCCATGCCTTCACCGCCCTATCACCGATTCCCAATACCTATGCAAAAGCCTTTGCTGACCCCAATTGGTTGAATGCCATGCAAACAGAATTTGACGCTTTGCAGGAAAACGAAACTTGGGAATTAGTTCCAAGACCGGTTATATGGTGCATGTGGTTATTTCGCCACAAGTTACGCTCGGATGGGTCGTTAGAAAGGTACAAGGCCCGTTTGGTTGTTAATGGTAAGTCCCAAACTGTGGGCATTGATTGCGAGGAGACATTTAGCCCGGTTGTTAAAACGGCTACAATCCGCACCGTTTTATCTCTTGCCGTTTCCCGCTCGTGGCCCATCCATCAGTTGGATGTCAAGAATGCGTTTTTACATGGCAATTTGAATGAAACAGTTTTTATGCATCAGCCGCCGGGGTTTATTGATAAGAAGCGTCCGGATTTTGTGTGTCGTTTGGAAAAATCATTATATGGTCTTAAGCAGGCCCCTTGGGCTTGGTATACCCGGTTCGCATCGTTTATTTTAAAGCAGGGGTTTCGGAACAGCATATGTGACCAGTCATTGTTCATTTACCAGCATGGTCAGGATACGGCTTATTTGTTGCTTTATGTGGATGATATAGTCCTCACCGCTTCGAGTACCACGCTGTTGGACAACATAATCAGGGTTCTCTCTCGTGAGTTTGCAATGACGGACCTCGGTGATTTACATTATTTTCTCGGCATCAAAGTTACTAAACAGGGCGGTGGCTTATTCTTATCGCAGTCCCAGTATGCTAAGGACATTCTTTCTCGAGCCACGATGCAATCTTGCAAACCGTGTACCACACCGGTTGATCTATCCGCTAAGCTTAGTGCAATCGAGGGTCCGCTTTTTCATGACCCAACGTTATACAGGAGTTTAGCGGGTGCCTTACAGTATTTAACGTTTACTCGCCCGGACATCTCATATGCCGTACAGCAAGTGTGTTTGTTTATGCACGAACCGCGAGATCCTCACTACCTTTTAATGAAACGGATTTTTCGTTATTTACAGGGTACTCTCGATTATGGTATTCGCATTCGTCCAAATACCACTCATTCTCTCGTGGCTTATTCAGATGCTGATTGGGGGCGGCTGTCCTGATTCACGTAGATCTACCAGTGGCTACTGTGTGTTTTTAGGAGATAACTTAATCTCCTGGTCCTCGAAGCGTCAAGCCACTATTTCCCGGTCAAGTGCTGAAGCGGAGTACAGGGTGTGGCTAATGCCGTTGCTGAAGCTACCTGGATTCGTAATCTTCTGTTCGAGTTGCATGTTCTTTTGCCAAAGGCTACTATTGTTTATTGCGATAATATTTCTGCTGTGTACATGTCTGATAACCCGGTGCAGCACCAACGGACAAAGCACATTGAGATAGATATTCATTTTGTTCGTGAGAAGGTCCGTATCGGCCATATACGGGTTCTTCATGTTCCTGCAGCTCTCCAGTATGCCGATATCTTCACCAAAGGCCTTTCGAGGTAGCTTTTTCAATCATTCAGATCCAGTTTGGGCGTTTGTGTGCAACCCGCTCAAACTGCGGGGGGATATTAGCGCAGAACCTTCTAGATAGATTTATTATTATTTAGAATAGATATTGTGTTTAAATGGTTGTCATTATCTGTCATTATCCTTTCCATATTAGAGTCATAGTTGGGTTAGGATTCCTCCCTATATAAGGGGGCTTTGTATTCTTCTTTATTCATTTCAATAATAATACCATAAACACTTTTAGTAACTTTGTGTACAACTTCTTCAAGCCACTCCTCTCTCTTTCTCTTTATCCAGATTTCACACACACTCTCTCTCTTTTCTGAGTCATCCTCTCCATTCTCTTCTTTTTACACTCTTTCCTCTCTCTAATCCTCTCTCTAAATAACTTGGTGATGATGATGGTGGTTGCTTTTGTAAGCCCCTTCATTCTACACGTGCTCACACCTAGAGAGAAAGCATTTGAAGGAGATGGAATCCATTGGCCGCCCCTGCTCAGCCGCATCCTTCGCCTACGCCGCCTCCTATTTAGCCGTGTTTTACCGTGGTGATGGTGGGGCGGTTAGTGTCCCGATCTGCACATCGGTATGTAATATATGTTTTTTTATTCATTATATAGATTTTTCTTTAACCCTCAATAAACCGTAAACCATAGAGTGAGAGATACTATACCTAATAAAAGGGTTCTGGAAGCATCGCTCTATAACTACGAACAAAATCAAAACCCTATAGTGTTGCTCGGTTGTCGAAAGACTTAGGGTTTTCAGATCTTATGCGATGAGACGGTGGTGCTGGTGATGATGACGGTGTTGCAATGGGGACGCTTGGTGACGGCAGTTGGTTCGAAGATGGGGAAACATAAATTTTTTTTATATAAAAAACAAAATACACTTCGGATGATGATGATGATGATGATCATGATGCGTGCTCTGTAAAAAAATAATAATAATAATTTGTTGCTTGAATAATTATATCACTAGAATATGTTCTTGCTATTGAGTTGAGCTGGTTGTTGTTGGTGGTTGCAGAATCAGAAGAAGAAAATTAAGGCTTCTTGGTTTCAGTAAGTATTGTTAAGAACATGTAGACTTGCAGCTCATCTTTTAGATACAATGTTAAATCAAAGAAATGTATATAGCATTTTGTGTTGGCTCATCTTTTCTATTAAAAATTTGCAGTCTCCCTGGCAATACTTTTAATGTAATAATATAGTATCGATTTCATCGCGCTGCAACACGCGCGACACACCGTTCTAGTAGATACTAAAAACTAAAGTCGATGCCTCCCTCTTTCACAATCAGGTTTCCACACGTGTCGTAACACTATCGGCTTCAACGTCTAAATAGGTCGGTGCCTACCACCGCTGAATTGGTTTACACCGGTTGCCGCTTCTCATCTTACCTAGGCATCTCCGTTTTGAATCTTTCTTCTACCGGGTTTTCTCTGCAGCCGTAGGTGTCTGTTCGTGCCTCTTCTCTAATCTCCATGCTTGCTTATTTTTGGTGTAGAACCCTCTTCCGCCTGTGAATGACCGCCGCAGCCAGTTGTCGGTCTTCTTCTATTACACGTCTTTGCTTTTCCATCTCATCCGACTAAAACCGACAGTGAACCACCGCCTGGATTTTTCGCCGTTCGGTCTCCTCTTTGGCTCCTGCTGCCAACGTCACCGGCGCACCTTTGCCGGCATGGTGAGTTGGGCTACGCCGGCGATGTGTGCGGTCGTCGTTGTCTACAACGTCGGATTCACGACTGTCGCTGGCAGGTGTTGACCTTAATCGTTGGTGCTAGCTTCTACTCCGGAGGTCGACGTTGCAATGTCGGCTACTGTTACCGCTGATCTTGGATTCACCACCGAAGAAGACAACACATAAAGCTTTCGCCGCCGGCTACGGTTCATATTAGCTTCTGGTATGTTTTTTTCCCCGGCTGCATATTTCTTTTCGATTAGATTCTTAGTAATCCACGTCTAAACTCCAGTCATCGGATTTAGGGTCGGTGGCCGGTTTAGGGACTGCTTCTACTGTTGTTTACTCTCCATAACCTTGAAAATATAGAACTAAATGCTTCGCTATATCTGTCTGGACAAAGGTGCTTATACATACCTATTGACTGATGTTGGTTTATGTCTGCTTATTTTAGAAAGCATTTCATTTCTATAGGTTAGATTTGTGGGTACTTTGTGTTTTTAGTGGACCTGGTCATGTGGTAGGGTTCGCGTTACCACAGCAACGCGCGGGTGCCTCGGCTGTCGGTTACGTGATGCTTTGCCTAATCCATTCTATGTTTGCGAAGTACCCGCGCGGCAACGCGCGCGGTCTAATTGCTAGTTATTATTAAATTAAATGAAGAAGTAGAAATATACAGATCGTCGTAAAGTAGAAGCAAAGTAACCTGAAATCACAGAAGCGCGATGCCACTAAAGAAGCCATGTCAGCAAAATAATAAACGTCATTTATCAAGTGGAACCCGTGAAGCCATCTTGTGCATTCCATGTCAAATAATATTTGCACATTCACATACTCATATTTGCAGCAGCCAAAACAAGAATACTATCAAAGCCCTTGACTAATGTGAGACCATAAAGACTGCTTATCTAGCAAGCCTTCTTTCATCACAAGGCAAATCAACCTCCACATCCACAACAGCTTAACAACCACCAGCAACGAAAACTAATATTCCCCACTATGATACTGCTTTTGAGTAGATTTGGCACAACAGGCGGGTCAAGTCGGGCAGGGGTAACGGGTCATAACAAGTCATTTTAAAAACCAGTCCTTTTTAAAAAATGGTCATTTTGGTTTATGTAAGAATGAGCTTTGACAAATTGGGTATTGCTAATTTAGTTAGGATTATACCAGTTTTTTTACAAACATGCCGAGTAATATCCGCTAAGAAAGTAGGACACGCTTCTAATCATAACAGATTTTAAATGGCAACATCTAATGCTTTCATGACAAATTGGTGAAATACAACTTGCCGATGGTTACTCTTAGCCAGCCGATTCTGAGATATTTTAGGAATAGATTTATGTTTGTTATTTAGAGATAATTATTGTATTATTCAATGTATATCCTTTACTATTTTCATGGTTGTATTTCCCCTATATATAGGGTTGATTATTATTCAATAATACATAGAAACATTACAACCTACAATTGCTTTCATGGTATCACAGCCATAATCGACCCTTAACCCACTTCGTTTTTTTTTTTTTTTCGTTTTTTTTCCGATCACCGGATACGTTCGGTTCTGCCTCAATGGCAAAAGAAGACGCTGCTCCTGAATCGTCCGCTAAACCCACACCACTTCACCCGCCTACTCAGTTTCGAACATCCAATCAAAGATTCGTACTCTCGACGGCACTAAGGTTACTTATTCACAATGGGTGAAGCTGTTTCGCCTTCATGCTGTGGCATATAAGGTCGAAAATCATATCGACGATTCCAGTCCTCCAGCCGCCAACTCCCCGGAATACGACCAATGGAAAGAACTCGATGCCTTGGTCTTACAGTGGATCTATAGTACTGTTTCTGATGATAATCTGAAGCGACTAATGGACACCAATATCGCCCGGGAGGCCTGGCTCAAACTCGAGAAGAAGTTCTTGAGTAATAAGAAAGCTCGCGCTGCGGCGCTCGAGACCCGGTTTTGTAATCTCACGTTATCTGCTTGTTCCTCAGTTGATGCGTATTGTGAGCAGCTCTCAGATTTGGCTAACCAGTTAGCCGATGTGGACCAGCCCGTCAGCGAATCCAGACTTGTCCTGCAGCTTGTTCGCGGTCTTCCGCCTGAATACAACACAACCGCTTCCCTGATTAACCAGCAAGGCGTTGATTGGGATCAGGCTATTACTATGCTCAATGATGAGGTAATAAGAATCGATGCCCAGAAAGGTCCGACCACTGTGTTGGCTGCTACAGCGGCGCCGCCGCCCACTGCTACAGGTACAAACCCTAATTCACAGCCTGAACAGTCCTTCTCCAACAGACGCGGCACTCGTGGACGCTCCGGCTCTTCCAATCGTAGGGGCAGGGGTCGCGGCAGGAACCCTCAGTCATCATCATGGTCCATGTTCCCTGGTCAACAAGCTGCCTACCCGAACTGGGCATGGTGGACTCCTCCACCATGTCCCTATCCGACGCAGCAGCAGTGGCAGCCTTCTAAACCTTCTGACCAGCCGGCGCCTTCGGTTCAATTTACTGGCTTCCCACAGCAACATTATTCCCCTGCTCCTTATCCCCCTGGGTTTAGTCAACGGTTTATAATCCTCTATGTCCCACCGACTTGAGTGCGGCTTTATCTAACATGCAGGTTAACTCTCCAAACATGGCTTGGAACTCGGATGTTATGGATACCGGGCTGAATCGCACGTCACCAAGGACCCAGGTAAAATCATAATCCCTGATTCTTATCCTATATGTCGTAATATTTTGGTTGGTAATGGTATGTATCTACCGATTAATCAGTCAGGTACGGGCTTTCACCCCTTGCCAAACCGCACCTACATCCTCCCACATGTCCTATATAGCCCACAAATGATTAAAAACCTTATTTCAGTTAGACGTTTTACTCGTGATAATCAAGTGTCTGTCGAATTTGACCCGTTTGGTTTTTCTTTGAAGGACCTCAAAACTAGGAAGCATCTTTCGCGACACAATAGCACCGGGACGCTCTACACGTTCACACCACCTCAACTGCTGCCACAAGCTACTTTCCTTACCTCCCATCACCTCCCATGGCATGAGCGCTTAGGACATCCCGGGGCGCAAGTTCTAGATTTATTAAATCGTACTTTTAATTTCAATTGTAATAAGGACAAAAGTCAACATCTTTGCAATTCTTGTCAATTAGCAAATAGTAAAAGATTACCATTTTCTTTTTCAAATACGTTTACTTTTGCGCCTTTTGATATTATACATTGCGATTTATGGACTTCGCCTATCATGAGTAAAACAGGTTTTAAATATTATATGGTGCTTATTGACAATTTCTCACACTTCGTGTGGGTATACCCCCTTAAGTATAAATCCGAAACCTTTCCCACATTTGCCAAATTTCACCAATTAATTCTTACCCAATTTAACCGCAAAATTAAAACTTTCCAATGTGATTTAGGGGGTGAATTTGACAATTTAGCCTTTAAAACTTTTGCACAACAAAACGGTTTACTTTTCCGTTTTTCGTGCCCACAGACCTCTTCTCAAAACGGCAGGCCGAGCGTATGATTCGTCGCCTTAACGATATCATTCGGGCGCTTTTAATACACGCAAATCTGCCCCCGTCGTTTTGGGTGGAAGCCCTGCACACTGCCACCTATCTCCACAATATCCTACCAACTAAACGTTTAAATTTCTACACACCTACATTCGCCTTATACCTTCGTCACCCAGACTATACCCAATTACGCGTGTTTGGTTGTGCGTGTTACCCCAACACTTCTGCTACCCAACCACATAAGCTTCACCATCGGTCCATGAGATGTATTTTTCTCGGTTACCCCCCGACTTCCGCGGTTACCGTTGCTTTGACCCTTCCACGGGCAAAGTGCACATCTCACGACACGTGACCTCTGATGAAAACTTATTCCCCTACACCTTACCCAATCATCCTACTTCATATTCATTTTTGGATGATCACCCATCACCTGCCTTCACATTCCATCGGCCTGTTACCACACCACCCTCGGCCCAACCACAACCCAACCCAGCTTCCCATCCCTTACCGGTTTACCTACCACCGTAGGGATCGCCCTGGCCCAATACAAACCGGCCCAAACCCACCAGTAGCCCCAACTCCACATTCCCCACCTCCACCGGCCCAATCTCAACCCCATAATACACCACCCGTGACCATGCCCACTCCGACTCCCAATCCAGTCACTAACACGCATCCTATGACCACTCGCTCCAAAGCCCGTTCCACATCCTCGGCCATTCATCATACCTCGTCCCTTTCTCCTGTCCCAACATCCTATGCCAAAGCCCTGAATGACCCTAATTGGTTACATGCTATGCAAGCCGAATATTCGGCATTACAGGATAATGAAACATGGGAGCTTGTTCCCCGTCCTCAAGACCATCCTGTCATCCGCTGCATGTGGTTGTTTCGCCACAAATTTAAATCGGATGGTTCATTGGAACGGTACAAAGCTCGGTTGGTGGTTAATGGAAATTCACAGACGGTTGGTATAGATTGTGATGAGACATTCAGTCCTGTGGTCAAGCCGGCCACTATTCGCACTATTTTATCTCTGGCTGTATCTCGGGATTGGCCGATACATCAGTTGGATGTCAAGAATGCTTTCTTACATGGGGAACTACAAGAGACAGTTTTTATGCATCAACCACCGGGTTTTTATGATCAACGGTTTCCACATCACGTCTGTCAGTTGAAAAAGTCCCTTTATGGCCTCAAACAGGCACCGCGCGCTTGGTATACTCGGTTCGCCAATTTTATCACCACAAAGGGGGTTTCGAAGTAGTGTATGTGATCAATCGTTATTTATTTATCAACAGGATCCGTCGAATGTTGCTTATTTATTGTTATATGTGGATGATATTGTTCTCACGGCTTCTAATGAACAGTTGTTGCGAAGTATTATTACGAATCTATCTCGGGAGTTTGCCATGACTGACTTGGGACGGTTACACCATTTCTTGGGAATCACGGTGACTAAACAAAAGAATGGGATTTTTTTGTCCCAATCGCAATATGCTAAAGAGATCATCGCTCGTGCTTCTATGACTGCATGCAAACCATGTTCGACTCCCGTGGATCTATCTTCCAAATTGAGTGCCACGGAGGGTCCGTTGTTCGCTGATCCAACACTCTACCGAAGCCTAGCGGGCGCTTTGCAATATTTAACGTTTACCCGTCCCGATTTGTCCTATGCGGTGCAACAGGTGTGTCTATTTATGCATGAGCCTCGGGATCCCCATTATGCTTTTATGAAACGCATTCTCCGCTACTTGCAAGGCACCATTGACTATGGCATACGAATTATTCGTTCAGCTTCTCATGATTTAGTTGCGTATTCTGATGCTGATTGGGGTGGTTGTCCGGATTCTCGGCGCTCTACCTCTGGTTACTGTGTGTTTCTTGGGGACAATTTGATTTCGTGGTCTGCTAAGCGTCAACCTACGGTGTCACGGTCTAGTGCAGAGGCCGAATATAGAGGGGTGGCTAATGCAGTTGCTGAAACTACTTGGCTGCGAAATTTGTTATTTGAACTACACACTCCTTTGGCTCGTGCGTCCGTTATTTTTTGTGACAATGTGTCAGCTGTCTATTTGTCCAACAATCCTGTTCAGCATCAACGCACGAAGCATATCGAAATTGACATACACTTTGTTCGGGAGAAGGTTCGCCTTGGGCATATTAAAGTTCTACATGTTCCCTCGGCTATGCAGTATGCGGATATTTTTACAAAAGGATTATCTCGTGAGCTATTCCAATCGTTTCGGTCCAGCTTGAGCGTTTGTCCTCCGCCCGCTCAAACTGAGGGGGTGTCTTAGCCAGCCGATTCTGAGATATTTTAGGAATAGATTTATGTTTGTTATTTAGAGATAATTATTGTATTATTCAATGTATATCCTTTACTATTTTCATGGTTGTATTTCCCTATATATAGGGTTGATTATTATTCAATAATACATAGAAACATTACAACCTACAATTGCTTTTAGTTACTTCTTGCCGAGCGGTGAAGGTTCTAACTGTTGCCAAAGGGGTGGCGGCGATGTTGCTGATCAACAAACGTTAGCTAGGTGAAGCTACCCAGGGAGTGCCCCATCCCCCCCTTAGTAATTCCCAAGTTAAGTACTGATTCTTTATGACCATTTTTAGGTGGTTGGTTGCTAACATGCTTTTTAAGTTCTATCGTAGTATTTGATTTGTGTAGTATTGTAAATTTACTAAATCAATGAGAGTGACCTGTAATTAAATTCAATTTGTAGGTTGAGCTTTAAAATATAATAAATCAGTTGCCATTTCTAACTAAACTATCACAATTGAAATATTTAAAAAAAATAACCTGAAGGCTAATTCCCTAATCCTAATATTTACCTCAGCACAAATAATTGAGCAAGTAAATGTCTACAAAACCTAAAATTTTCAGGTGTTTTGAGCCACAATATTTATAGAAGTCATGTTCGACCAAAACTTCCTGTATTAATCAAACGCTCTACTATCATTATCAATCATCAAACCATCCGGATGCCAATGACCTCCAGCCCAGCTGGGGAGAGGTGGGAGGGTTTACCTCTTAAGAGGGTTCCCGCCCGGGCTTGGTCTTGAGTTCGAATCCTGCACACCACGAAAAAATTCCCTGTAACGGTTTGAGATAACTTCAAAGTGGACACCGGTGCGTGGGTAGAGATTCGAAACTCGAGTCGAGGGGTTGTCTGTCGATTGGGTTTACCGCTGAAGCACACCTTCCAAAAAAAATCAAACCATCCGGATCCTCGGGACCAGTTT